>JBBDGP010001870.1:135000-137500 GCA_037952835.1 Lithobates septentrionalis | reverse complement strand
CGATCTTTTGCCTAGGTAAGTATAAGGGGTGAATAGAGGATTCCCCACGGGGAGAATGAGATGAATCCCGCCCAAGGTGTTGCAAGATGGAATAGTGTATCTAACCAAGGGAGTGAAGGGAGTACCTAGTCAGTTTTCCCAGATCCAAAGCCCTCCAAGAAGGGCCTGAAGCTCTCTACTTCATTTAAACCAGGGGGGTGGTGGCCCTAAGACACCTGATCCAACGCATTTCGCGCTGGAGCAGGATCTTGTTCCAGTCTCCCCCCTTGGTGGGTACATGAAGTCTGTCTAACACCGTGAAGTTGACCTTTGGCATTCTGTAATTATGTTGTTTGGCTACATGCCTGCCTAATGGTAAATATAAATTGCCAATTCCCATACTATGTATATGTTTTTCCACTCTCTTGGTAAATTCCTGTCGGGTCTTCCCGACATAGAAGGCTCCACATTGGCATTGCATTAGATAGACGACTCCCCGTGTTCTGCAATTTGCAAAGTGTCGAAGCTGAAAATCTTCACCACTGGGTAAGGTAATTCTAGTTCTCCTGCCTATGACTCCACACTGTGAACATGTTCCACATGGATATGTGCCCCAGGTCTTGCAGGGGTCTCCTCTTGTACTGCCGTTATACTCACTTTGTGTGAGCGTATTCCCTATGGCGCCCGATTTTTTGTAAGTAATTTGGGGTCTAGGGGTAACTAGACTCCTTAAAATCGGATCTTCCGTGAGGATTGACCAGTGTTTGGAGATGATCCTTCTTATTTCTTGATGTTCGTTTGAGTATCTCATGATAATTCTGGTCGTGTTGTCTTCTTTATTATGGGCTTTCTTCTTGAAGATTATTTTCTGTCTATCCATGTTTTTTACGCGATTGAACGCTTTTTTGAGGGTTGTTTTGGTGTATCCTCTCTCCATCAGTCTGGCTGTCAGTTCGTTGGATTCCTGTTGGAAGTCTTCGTGCGTACTGCAATTCCTTTTAAGTCTTAGAAATTGACTGAAGGGGATGGATTTTTTTAGGGGGTCCGGATGAAAGCTGTCTGCATGTAGCAGAGTATTCCCCGCTGTCTCTTTCCTGTAAAGTTTACTCGAGAGTCATCCAGTCTGATTTTTAAGAATGGTGATATCCAAGAAATTGACCTCCTTGGGGTCATAGGTCATGGTAAAGAAAAGATTAAAGCTGTTTCGGTTCATAACACTCAGGCAGTCTCTGAGTGCATCAGTAGGGCCGTCCCAGACCATAAAGATATCGTCTATGTACCTCTGCCACATGCAGATGTGGTCAGAGTACACAGACGATCCCTCTCCCAGTAGGAAGTCCTTCTCCCACTCCCCCAGGTACAGGTTGGCATATGAGGGTGCGCAGCACGTCCCCATAGCCACACCCTGCACCTGGAGGTAGTGGGAGCCTTTAAACATGAAGGTGTTATGCTTCAAGATAAATTCCAGCATTTGGAGTATAAAGGCATTGAGCTTCCAGTCAGTGGTTGCTCGTTGCCTCAGCACCCGTTCAACTGCTGCTACTCCTGCATCGTGTGCTATGCTGTTATAAAGAGACTCCACATCGATGGTGACCAATAAAGCGGAGTCGGGGATAACCAGGTTGTCTAAGATCTGCAATAAATGGATCGTGTCTCTGGTATAGGAAGGCAAATCCATAACGTGGGGTCTGAGATGGTAATCTATTATTTGGCTAATGCCTTCCGTGATGGAACCATTACCAGAGATGATTGGCCTGCCTGGTGGATGATCTAGTCTCTTGTGTACCTTTGGCAGGGCATAAAATGTGGGTGAGCGGGGGTGCTTCGTTCGAATAAATTCCCACATTTCCCTGTCGATGGCACCTTCGTTGAGCGATACATCCACCAGGTAAAAAAATTCCTGATTAAATCTCTCCGCCACTGCCGGAGAGATTTTTTTGTAACATTTGGTGTTATTCAGAATGTCAAGGCACATTTTTTCATAATCCTCATTGTCCATGAGGACAATGTTGCCCCCTTTGTCTGATGCCTTTATTGTGATACTCATGTCATTCTTAAGGGTGTTGAGAGCATGTCGGAGTTCTGGACTGAGGTTATTTTTAGTTGTTTTCATACCTAGTTTTTCAATTTCTTTAGTTGTCTGCTTTACAAATAGTGCTATTGCTGGATTGAGGTTTAACGGTGGAAATTTATGTGATTTCTTTTTAAATTGTTTTGTGTATAGTTTCGGTGGAGTGTTGTCTTCCTCAAATTCCTCCTCATCGCTTTCCCCACTTCCTAGTTCTTCCTCCCACAGATCCTCACTGATGTTATTCTCCTGTAGTAGAAGATTCAAGTCCCTCAAGGCTTTAAAGTCCGCAGTTTTGAGATTCGGTGCTACTTCCGGTTCAGTACTTTTTTGTTTCGTATATAAACTCTTCAGTAGCAATTTTCTAGCAAAGAGGTGGATGTCCTTGGTCATCTCAAAGCCATCCGTACCTCGATTGGGGCAGAAGGAAAGCCCCAGAGATAGTACTCTTTG
>JBBDGP010001870.1:0-130000 GCA_037952835.1 Lithobates septentrionalis | reverse complement strand
GCTCTAAAACAGGAATTTTACTTATTCTACTTGTCCTATTCATCCCCCTTTATTCTTTTTACCCATCCTTTCCTGCCTCCCCCCCTTTTTTTTTTCTTTTTTTTTATTGTGTTTTGTTTTTTTGTTTTTTCTCGCCCCTCCAGAGTATAACCTTCTTGGATATTATCACATTAAGAATTTATTATAATCCCCAATACCTTTATTCAAAAATGTCTTTAAATGTACTAACACTTAATGTCCAGGGTCTCAACTTCCCACCAAAACGAACAAAAGCCTTTCATTCCTTTTCTTCACTTTCTGCACATGTAATATGTCTGCAGGAAACACACTTCTCTACACAGTCTTCCCCTAAATTTATAAGTCGCCAATACCCACAAGTCTATATGGCCTCGGCCACTACAAAACAAAGAGGAGTGCTGATTGCATTTCATAACACAACCCCCTTCACTTTACATAGAGAAATAAAAGATCCTGAGGGTCGCTATATAATCCTTACAGGTCTCCTGTTAGATAATGAAATAACTATAGTTTCTTACTATGCTCCCAACAGAAATCCTCTTTCGTTCCTCTCACACTTGTTCTCAGTAGTTGAATCTCATAAAAAAGGTACCCTCATGATGTGTGGAGACTCAAATCAAGTTTTATACCCAATTTTAGACAAATCCCCTACACCACTACAACCTCAACGCCTTAATTTCAGACAACTCCTTGAACAACATTCTCTTATTGGCATGAACAAAACCCTAGAAGAAAACAATACACTTACTATTCCCATCCCCACAAAACATTTTCTCGTATAGACCACCAATTCGTCCACATTGGCACGTTACCACAAATACATAATTCCTTAATCATCTCATGCGCATGGTCAGACCACAATGCGGTCATGACGTCCTTCTCATCCTTGATCCCGAGGCCTAGCCATAGATCCTGGACTATAAATGATAATTCATTAGTTGACCCAACATACCGTCTAAAAATAGAAACAGCCATACAAGATTACATCGCTAATAATTTACCAACAGATACTAATCCACTGAATCTATGGGAAGCTCTTAAACCTTCCATTAGCGGAGTCTGTATCAGCCAGTCGTCTTACCGACGTAAATTGAAACAGCAAATGCAAAACAAATTAGAGGAAGCTTATTATAAAGCCTCTGAAATTTTCCAAAATTTGCCCTCTCAAACTACAAAGCTAGACTATGATAAAGCAAAGTTGGAGCTTGATCTTTTTTTAACAGACTCAGCTATACAGATTCTTCGCAAAACGAAACATACAATATATATGAAAGCTAATAAGCCAACCACATTCTTGGCATTAACACTACGCAGAGCAGACCACATTCCGAAACCAATTCGGCTACAAATCACCAAAAACAATTTTTCTAGTAATCCACAGAAAATTATCAATGAGTTCCGTAGGAAACTCAAAGATTTATACCAAAATACACAAACATTCGACTCAACAAAATTAGACGCACTGTTATCTTCTATTCTTCTCCCAACCCTTTCTGTTACCCAACAAGAAACTTTAGATAAGCAGATCACTAATATGGAAGTCATATCAGCAATAAAATCCCTAAAATTGCATAAACGCCCAGGCCCTGATGGATACTCAGCCACATTTTATAAACACTTTACTACACTACTAGCCCCACTTATGACAAACGCATTTAATTCTCTATTAGAAGGCTGTGCCTTTAACGCGGAATCCCTACTAGCTTCAATATCCATGATTCCAAAACCGCATGCAGATGACACGTCATGGTCCAATTACAGACCAATCTCAATCCTTAATATAGACATAAAAATATTAGCAAAGATTCTATCTAATAGACTTAATCCAATTATTGGCACATTAATTCATAAAGACCAAACGGGTTTCATACCTTTCAGACAAGCAGGTGATAACATACGGCGTGCTACCCTACTGGCTCATATAGCCAGGTCTCGCAAAATCCCTGCCTGTTTCCTCTCTATCGATATACAAAAGGCGTTTGACACTCTGTCATGGTCTTATCTTAAAGCCATTCTTCATAAATGGGGATTTGGTGAGCGGTTCCAGGGATGGATTTCCTCTCTTTATCATAATCCAAAAGCGTATATAACCTATTCAGGTTACCGCTCAGACCCCTTTAATATTGAAAGAGGAACCAGGCAGGGATGTCCATTATCCCCTCTTCTATTCTCCTTGGCTATTGAGCCCCTAGCTCAACTTATTAGATCCAATATAAATATAAAAGGACTTGAATTTGGTGGTCACCAACATAAGTTATGTTTATTTGCCGATGACGTCTTAGTATTTCTTACTTCGCCCCTACTATCAGCTCCAAACCTCATTGAAATTCTTACAAAATTCGGTAAAATATCTGGTCTTAAGATAAATCAGCAAAAATCAAAAGCCCTAAATATATCGTTATCACCTGATTTACAGAAACAGTTACAAGACTCCCTTCCATTTACATGGTCAACAACACATTTACCATATTTAGGGATCTCACTAACGGCTAATCCAGCTGACCTATACTCTGCAAATTATCCTCCCATGCTAACTCAATTATCAACCTTACTGAGAAAATGGTCTTCTTTACCGTTAGCATGGATGGGTAGAATCACAGTAGTAAAAATGTCCATATTGCCTAAAATCCTATACCTGTTCCGTGTACTTCCTATAAACGTTCCGGCTTATTTTTTCCGAATACTACAACGCAAATCAGCCCAATTTATTTGGGGCAAACTTAAACCACGATTACCACAAAATACACTACATATGGCCCGAACCTGTGGAGGTTTGGGTGTTCCAAATTTCTCAAAATACTATTATGCTTCTCAATTAGCACAAATTATTAAATACCATGCCACTAAAGAAATCCCTCTTTGGGTAACTATAGAATCTATATCAAATCTGTTATAGCTTTCACCACCCCAGCGACGTTCAATAACAAATCTAGTCACAAAACATAGCCTCTCAATATGGGATAGACTTAAATTCCGTCTTGGTCTCCAATCTCCACTAAACCCTCTCCTCTCCTTTCTAAACAACCCCTCCTTCTACCCAGCTTGGACTTTACCTTCCTCCTTTAAAGCTTGGATAAATGTGAGTCTTACACGAGTTCATCACTTCTACGACTCTGATAAACTTATTTAATTTCCTACAATAAGCAAGACACACAACATACCCAGTAATGAAACATTTAGATTCTTACAAATTAAAAACTTTTTATCCCAAAACATCCCCACAAACTTGACAACTCCAGAATATACTTCATTTGAACGATCATGTATGTCGGATCCACAGACGAGGACTTATCTCTGACATATATGCTCAACTACTTTCACAAACAAATTCCTCTCCCCCGTCTTATACTACCAAATAGGAAGCTGATTTAAACCTTCCTCCAGACTCACTGGATTGGTCACAAATCTGGCAATCTACAAAATCAGCCACACCCAACATAGTTGCCCTAGAAACAAATTATAAAGTTCTTACCAGGTGGTATTTAGTGCCAGCACGTATATCAAAATACCTTCCCCAATACCCCCCTCACTGTTTTCGTGGATGCAGCGACATTGGTACATATCTGCATATTTGGTGGACTTGTCCAATAGTCCAAACATATTGGTCAAAAATATTTCAAATTCTCTCTACAATGTTTGAAACCACATTACAACCGGATCCATTGGTAGCCCTCCTAAATAATAAGCCACGAAACATAACTCAACGTCAATTTAAACTTTTACTATATGTCACAACAGCTGCAAAACAATCGATAGCAAAAGCCTGGAAAACCAATAAGCTTTGTGACATATCTGTAAAACAACGTGTAACTCAAGCTATGATCCATGCTAAAATGGAGGCAATCATACTTGATAAACTGGACAAATTTGAATCTCTTTGGCTTCCATGGATAACACACATACTACCACTGGATTTGAACTATTCACTTCTTTTACCCTAATGAGATCTACCACCTTCACGGTCTATATTATTACATGTTCCCATAAATATTTAACACTCGCTTCTCTCTGGAGACCCCAAATTCCCTCCATAACCATTTCAGATCCCACCACATATTCCCACTTATTAAATTTTATTTTTAGTGATGTATAATAATAAAATATGTCTTTATCTATTTCTATTAAATTATTATTTGGTTAGGCAAACTATGTCTTTTTCGGATGCAAACTATCTATACCTTTGATGGGGATGCTTTGGAGGGACACCCATGCACCCGCGATATGCCGGGCCAAATAGCCGGACCTTGGCCCTGGTTGTTTGGGTGTCTCTCTAGGTCATCTCATTAATACCCAATTTATCTAATTTAGTTGCATTTTATGTCTCACTATTGTGACATATTGTATTTTTTTATATATATATATTTATCTACTTACTTATTTATTTATTTTTCCAATTACAAAAGCTCTATTAATTATTATAACCATATAATTCAGATATGTACACTGGATAATAGATTTTCTTACTGATTTCTACAAGATAACTTAAGTATTATTATTCTAAGTTATTATTGAGAAGTTCCTTTTCCTCATATTTTGTAACCTTACATAAATTTAAAACCAGTACTGTAAAATTGTATTGTTGTATTCTCAATAAATTATTTGAAAAGGAAGAGATCAAGGACCAGATGTTTCTAAATCTCCTCCTACTTGCCATCATGATGCTGGTTGTTGTAGTTCTATCCAAAGACGCAAACTAGTTAAAATAGAAAAATGTGAATGACCCAACTAGGACAGGGGCTTTTGGAGGGGACTGCATTGTGACCTCTTGCCTACTGACTATGGGCCTTGGTTTTAAGGGAACACTACCCTTTGGGAGGTGTGTGCCTGGGGAACCCTTGAAGTGGTCTTGCTTCAGATTTTAGTCAATGTCTCCCCAAAACACAGGGACTCTGGGAACTGGTGGACCCAGATACATATTTGGGGCTTCTATGCCCAAACCAGCAATGACTGCTTTAGACTATGAGACTCAGAGCACATGTTAAAGTGGTGTTCTGGCCGAAATTATACTTTCTAAATAAAAATACCCCTATAATACACAAGCTTAATGTATTCTAGTAAAGTTAGTCTGTAAACTAAGGTCTATTTTGTTAGTTTATAGCAGTAGTTTGTTATTTTATAAACTTACAGCAGGCCGTGGCCATCTTAAGTGTGGGCATCTGAAGCCAGACTGTATTTCTTCCTGGATCTTATCCTTGTAGATCTCGCACATGCTCAGTGCAGCACAAGCAGTGTAATAGGTTTCAGGTCAGGTTTCCATAGAAACGGCAGTTTCAGAGGAAGTTGCCGCCCCTTCCCAGAAGGCATTGCAAACAGGAAATGATGCGATGGGCCGCGGCCAGGGAGGAGGAAGTGAAAAATGAATACAGCAGATATACAGTAGGTGCTGAGAAAAAAAATAAAAAAATATCCAATTTGTTTACAGTGCACAGTTTAGTGAGGAATGCTGAAGAGTTGTAAAAGTGGGTGGAACTCCACTTTAATATGATCAGCTCAAGGCAACTTGATACTGGGACCTCCTGCTATAGTCTGTTTATTAAGGTGTTAAGTGTCTTTCTGTTAGGTATGTCTCTCCCATTGTGTGTCTCCTAGGTGTGCCTTAACATTGTTAATTGAGTTACCTATTGTTTCTGTCTGTCTGATCATCTCTTGGAGATGTGATTAATATTGTGGGCACTTTATCTTGTTGTGGAACCAGTGTGGAATGTTATGTGTTTATGCTTATAATAATGTGTAATGTACTTTGCATTCAGGGTTGTAGGTGCTGAACTGTCTGGGTGGCTAGTTGTTAATTAGATCACTGTCAGCTATTAGTTGCTAGATGTGGATTAGCATTATGTGTATGTTGATGGTCCCTAGCTATGTTCATTATATTCCTGTTTATGGTTTGTATTGTTAGGGCAATGTGATCAGGCACTACCTGAAATTTTGTGCTATATAAATTCTGTGTGAGTTTTCAATAAAGTGAGTTCCAGTTTGCATCTGAGCTAGTGTCGTATAGTCTTGGGTCCTCTCAGTTACAATACCCGGTTGCTGGGTCCAGACTGGGGGAAGCTATATCTTGACGGAAGCACCCAAATTGGGTGCTGGATGGTTCTGTCCCAGAAGTAATATGCCGTTGGCTAAACTACATCCCTATTTAGCTTTGTAAATCAAAGAACAAATTAAAGTTTATTTTTCTGATTATAATGGAAGGAATATGGTAAACACTACATAATAGTAATAATAATAAGTAATTGTAAAAAAAAAATAAAAATCTGGGAAGCCTCATACACCTCATACAGCTTTTACAGACAAAAAACAAAATAAAGTGTATATTTTTCACTGATAACGTAAAGCAATATTGTATATACTACACAGATAGTATTTCAACAATCTTGTATGTAGCATTTTGGAAATGACACACCGCATGCAGTTTTGCAACCCATAATATCTACATTTAGATGTATATATTTAACATAAAAAGTAACACACATTCCAGTAACACCACAGACAGAAACTTTTTGTTAATGTTACCAGATTTTTAAAATGAAATCCTGGGACATCCTACTGACCATGCCCACTTTTTTTTTTACCACACCCAGAAATCCACACACCCATTTGTATCCCCACCATGAGCAGGGAAACAATGCAACCCACAGCAAGCCTGTCAGAGAGCTCACCTTGCTGGTCATGGGATTGGCCACCAGAGGGCGTGCCTGTGAGCAAGCCGGCCTATTTAAGTTTGCCAGGCACTCTGTTCAGTGCTGCCTGATCATCAGCTTCCTGTGCCATAGTTCCTGTTGCCTGTCTTGTCTTCCTGTTTACCTGATCTCCTGACGACCCGGGTTGCCCTTGGATTCTCCTGTTTGCTGCCTGTACCTGACCTTGGCCTGTTTGACTCCGCTTCTGCCTGCTCCTATTGTACCTTGCTGCCAGTCTGTTGCCGAACCCTGCTTGTGTCCCGATCTGCCTGTCTTGCTTCTGCTCAGCACCTGTTACCAGTGTTACGGACTACTGACCTGTTGTCTGAAGATCATCTCTCATCCTGTACCTGGATCTCTTCAGCAGGCTCTCATACCATTCCGCACTCTCGTGCCTCCTGTCTGCTCTACCAGGGGCCGTGAGTCAGATAAGTAAGGGAGTCTACCCTCTGCCCAAGCGGACTCATCAGTCTGGTAAGTAAAGGTCTGACAGTATCAGGCAGCCATGACTGAGTCTGGGCAGGGGGCCTCCCCCATGGATGAACTATGTAGACACCTGGCAGGACTTACCCAGGCCGTGAAAAGCCTTCAGGAAGGTTACTCAAGATTGGAGGAACAAGTCCAGGCCTTATCTTCCTCTTCCAACCCCCAGGGGGCGTCTTCTGCTGGATTTCAATCTGCACCCTCCGTAGTAATGCTTCCTCCCGAGCCCAGAGTACCCACTCCCGAGAAATTTGCCGGTGAACGCAGCAAGTATCGTGCCTTCCGCAATTCCTGTGAACTCTACTTCGCTTTGCAACCCCGCACGTTTTCACTGGAAGCGACCAAAGTAGGCTTTGTTATTTCCCTGCTGACAGGTGAGCCACAAACCTGGGCACCGCCTTCTGGAGCAAAAATCAATCTCCCTAGATAGCCTAGACGATTTCTTCAGGGCCATGTCTCAATTATATGAAGATCCCCAACTGACAGCGACTGCTGAAGCTGCACTGCACTCTCTGCAACAGGGTCGCAGAGCGGCCGAAGATTATGCAGTCGGCTTCAGACGTTGGAGCGCCGATACGGACTGGAACGACGCTGCCCTGCGTCATCAGTTCAGAATGGGGCTATCTGACCCACTCAAGGACGAGTTGGCTCGAGTGGGGGTACCTCAGTCTCTGAAAGACCTCATCGATCTCTCCATCCAGATTGACCGTCGCCTAAGAGAGCGTCGGTCAGAAAGGTCTACCAGCCACCTTCGTCCCACCTGGATGTTACCCAAGGTTCCCAGTCCGGTCAGTCAGTTTCCTCCGGCTTCATCTGTCTCGACTCCAGAACCCCCTGAACCCATGCAACTCGGTCTGCTCCGGCCTACGCTTACTCCAGAGGAAAAGATGCGCAGACGAACCCACAACCTGTGCCTATACTGCGGTGAATCCGGGCACTACGTGAGAGCCTGCCCCAACAAGATGCGTAAGTGTCGTTCTGCCTCTTCAATGTGTGCATCTGTGTTACCTAAACTTGGTTCTCATCTCGCTCTTTCCTTCACTCTGCAGCTTCCAGGAGGGAGTATTCCAGTGTCAGTAATTATTGATTCCGGCGCATGCAGCTGTTTTATCGATTTTACCTTTGCTGCCAACCATCGTATTCCGCTTCAACCTAAGGCTCAGGGGCTTGCTGTCCATCTAGCGGATGGATCCATCCTTAGTTCAGGCCCGGTCACTCAAGAGACCGTCCCCTTGCTGGCCACCATGGGTACCCACCATCAGGAGCTTCTGCGTCTGGATGCCATCTCTTCTCCTCTCTTCCCTATTATCCTAGGGATGCCCTGGCTGCAGGCCCACAATCCCAGTATCAACTGGGCCACAGGAGAAGTCAAATTTCTCTCTGAGTATTGCCAACAGCATTGTTTACAGCAATCTTCTGACATGACCTCCCAACTCCTGTGCTTGGACTCAGATGCTGAACTACGTCAGTCCGTCCCTGAAGCTTATCTGGACTTCCTGGATGTATTTAGTAAAAAAGGAGCAGAAACCTTGCCCCCTCATAGGCCGTATGACTGTCCTATAGAACTGTTACCTGGTACTGAAGTTCCATTTGGGAGAATCTTCCCGTTAACTGAGCAGGAGTTAGACACATTAAAGACTTACATAGATGAAAACTTGGCAAAAGGGTTCATTCGTCCTTCTACCTCCCCAGCCGGTGCCGGCATCTTCTTTGTCGAGAAGAAGGACCACTCGTTACGTCCCTGCATCGATTACCGGGAGTTGAATAAGATCACCATTAAGAATCGTTATCCCTTGCCTTTAGTACCTGAACTTTTTCAAAGATTAGGAACCGCAGTCATATTCACGAAACTAGATCTCCGCGGAGCTTATAACTTGATCCGTATCAGAAAAGGGGACGAATGGAAGACGGCCTTCCGTACTCGATTCGGGCACTTCGAGTACCTTGTCATGCCATTTGGATTATGCAACGCTCCCGCAACCTTCCAACATTTCGTCAACGATATTTTCCGTGATTACCTGGATCTGTATGTAATAGTATACCTTGACGACATCTTGATCTTCTCCTCTTCACTAACCGATCACCGTAGACATGTCTGCGATGTCCTAACCCGGCTTAGGCAACACGGCCTCTATGCAAAACTCGAGAAATGTGAGTTTGACCGTCAATGTATTCAGTTCTTGGGCCTAGTCATCTCAGTGGAGGGTATCAGGATGGACCCCCAAAAGGTGTCTGCTATTCTGGATTGGCCCGCTCCGATAGATAAAAAAGGGGTACAACGCTTTATTGGGTTTGCCAATTTTTACCGGAAGTTTATTAAAGGTTTTTCTGCAATCATCGCTCCAATCACCGAATTGACCAAACAGGGAACCCGATTCTCTTGGACTGACAAAGCCCAGTTGGCTTTCGAAAGACTCAAAAAGCTATTTACTTCAGCCACCATTTTGAAACACCCTAACCCTGTCCTACCATTTGTCTTGGAGGTCGACGCTTCGGAGATTGCAGTGGGAGCGGTGCTCTCTCAACGACAGGGCGCCAAGGCCCTCCTCTATCCAGTAGCGTTCTTTTCACGCAAACTTTCAATTTCGGAAAGAAATTATGATGTGGGGGATCGAGGACTTCTGGCCATCAAGGCGGCTCTGGAGGAATGGCGTTACCTATTGGAGGGTGCTGCACATCCTATTCTGGTCTACACCGACCACAAGAATCTGGAATACCTGAGAACAGCCAAAAGATTAAGACCTCGTCAGGCCAGATGGGCACTTTTTTTTCACGATTCCAGTTTCACATAACTTACAGGCCTGGTTCCAAGAATATAAAGTCAGATGTTCTTTCCCGCATGTTTTACGATTCAGAGAGGACCGTATCTCCCGATACGATTCTTCCTTCGGGGAACTTTCTGCTCCTCCAAAGGGACCTTGTTTCACGGATAAGACAGGCCTCGGTGGGAATGCTTCCGTACCCCGAAACAAATTGGAGAGAGGGCCTGTTTTGGCGAAGAGACAAGATCGTGGTTCCCGAGAAGCTAAGGGTGACTGTGATGGAACTATGTCATGATCATAAGTTGGCCGGACATTTCGGTGTCTTGAAAACCACTGAGCTGGTACAGCGCACCTTCTGGTGGCCTCAATTAGCCTGTGACTGTAAAAATTTTGTGGATTCATGCAACACTTGTGCTCGGAGTAAGAACATCAGGACAAAGGCCTGGGGATCATTAAAACCCTTACCTGTTCCAGAGAGGCCATGGAAGATGATATCAATAGACTTCATCGTGGAATTGCCCCCCTCCGAGGGTTTCTCTACTATTTTTGTTGTGGTAGACAGGCTGTCGAAGATGGCACATTTTCTCCCCATGAAGGGTACACCTTCAGCTATGGATACGGCAAAGATTTTTGTCAAAGAAGTGGTTAGGTTACATGGAGTCCCAGCAAGCATTGTGTCCGATCGGGGTGTTCAATTCACTTCAAGGTTCTGAAAGGCCCTCTGTGGTTCCCTCGAAATTGAATTGGCCTTTTCATCTGCCTATCATCCCCAGACGAACGGGCAAACTGAGAGAACCAACCAGACCTTGGAGCAATACCTCAGGTGCTTCTCTGCCTTCTCTCAGGATGACTGGGTTTCCTTATTACCCGTTGCAGAATTTTCCTATAACAACTCCTTGCACTCTGCCATCAATCAAACACCATTTTACGCTAATTACGGGTTTCATCCATCTTTTCTACCAATCTCAGTACCTGAATGCTCCGTTCCGGCCGTCTCAGAGACTATGAATTTCTTTTCCACCAACAATAAGATCCTACAAGAGACTATGGCCAAATCCCAGGATTACAATAAAAAATGTTTGATAAGAAGAGGCGTGGAGAATTGATCTTGGAGCCCGGCAACCAAGTGTGGTTGTCCACAACTAACCTGAAAATCTCTTGTCCCTCTAGGAAATTAGGCCCTAAGTTTATGGGTCCGTTCCCAGTGAAGAGGAAAATAAATGATGTGACCTATGAACTTGATTTGCCAGACTCTCTAAAAGTACACCCGGTCTTCCATGTGACGCTGCTGAAACCTGCTACCTCTAATCCTTTTGCTGGTCGCACTGTCGGCCCACCCAAACCTGTCATAATTGACAACGAAGAGGAATTCGAGGTAGAGGCAATCCTTGACTGTAGGAAAAGGAGGAATGGAATTCAGTATCTTATTAAATGGAGGGGGTATGGTCCGGAGGACAATTCCTGGGAACCAGAAAACAATTTACATGCCCCGGAACTTTTACAGACTTTCAGAAATGTTCATGCCTCCAAGTTGGCCCGGCTGGGCATCCGGAGGCTGCCCTTAGGGAGGGGGCACTGTCAGAGAGCTCACCTTGCTGGTCATGGGATTGGCCACCAGAGGGCGTGCCTGTGTGCAAGCCGGCCTATTTAAGTTTGTCAGGCACTCTGTTCAGTGCTGCCTGATCATCAGCTTCCTGTGCCATAGTTCCTGTTTCCTGTCTTGTCTTCCTGTTTACCTGATCTCCGGACGACCCGGATTGCCCTTGGATTCTCCTGTTTGCTGCCTGTACCTGACCTTGGCCTGTTTGACTCCGCTTCTGCCTGCTCCTATTGTACCTTGCTGCCAGTCTGTTGCTGAACCCTGCTTGTGTCCCGATCTGCCTGTCTTGCTTCTGCTCAGCACCTGTTACCAGTGTTACGGACTACTGACCTGTTGTCTGAAGATCATCTCTCATCCTGTACCTGGATCTCTTCAGCAGGCTCTCATACCATTCCGCACTCTTGTGCCTCCTGTCTGCTCTACCAGGGGCCGTGAGTCGGATAAGTAAGGGAGTCTACCCTCTGCCCAAGCGGACTCATCAGTCTGGTAAGTAAAGGTCTGACAAAGCCACAGTAAATTGTAGGTGTGGCCAAACTGTGGTAATAGTGGGAGCGGCTTAAAGGGTTATGGTTAAATAAAACCTGAGCCTACTCTGGTATGGCTTAAGATTGCATAGTGTACTGCACACAGGTCAGGGGAGTGCAACGTACAGAGTGCAGGGGACAGGAATTTGTAATGCATGGAGTGCAGGGGTCAGTAGTGTGGTCATAAGTGTGTAACATACAGAGTACAAGGGTCAAGGGTATGTAACACACAGAGTCAAGAGGTCACAAATACATGACACACATATTGCAGAGGTCAAGAGCATGTAACGCACAGAAAGCAGAGGTCAGCAGTGCAGAAGTCAGGAGTAAGTAGTGCATAGAGTTGAAGGGCCAGGAGTAAATAGTGCACAGAGTGCAGGCGTCAAGAGTAAGTAACACACAGAGGTACTAAGATCAGCCGTCAGTAATGCAAAGAGCACAGGGGACAGGAGCAAAGAATAGAGGTCGGGAATAAGCAATGCACCCAGTGCATAGCTTGGGAATGCAAATTTTTCACACACACACAAGATAAAACCTACAGTTTTGGCTATAAAATTACTTAAAACACCAGAAGATTATACTGTTTATTTTCTGATCACAGAGGCTTTTAAGAATAAGTAGATGGTAGGAAAATGTGTTATGTTGCATTATATTTACTCAACTGTTTATCAAATCTACATTTAGAGGAAAAAAACACCAACATTAATTTTATTGTACACAAACACAATTAAATCCCCATTTTTCATACAGAATAAAATATGAAGTAAATACTGTATACACCAAATATTTCAAGCCTCAAAACTGCATGCACCTGCAAAAAATCATACCTCAAATTATCAATAGGTGGTACTTTAAATGCATTTACAATTCAGTTTAGAGTAAATGAGGGAACTAGATTTATAGCTCTCACTTCAACGTCTGTGGCGATATATAATGTGTTTGCATACATGTTTTTGCCTGATACATTTGCACTTGTGGGTGTTTGCAGGTTGATTGGGTTATTTTTAATTTATTTTGTATTTTTAATAATTTTAATATATCTCTTTTATTTACATTTTATTTAATATTTACCTTTATTGCTTTAAAAATGTACCTAACAAGCTCTGAATGTGATAGCACTGAGCAGGTTACAGGTACTCTTTATTGGGATATCAGGGCTGTATTACATCCCTAATGTATACCCTGCATGAGGACTTTCGGCTTTATACGCAGCAGGAGACTTCAGAGAACAGATGTAGTTGGCGCAGACCAGCAGGATATGGTAATGTTGTAAAGTATAATAATAGTTTTGTATTTACAGTGGGGAGAACAAGTATTTGATACACTGCCGATTTTGCAGGTTTTCCTACTTACAAAGCATGTAGAGGTCTGTAATTTTTATCATAGGTACTCTTCAACTGTGAGAGACTGAATAAAAAACAATAATCCAGAAAATCACATTGTATGATTTTTAAGTAATTAATTTGCATTTTATTGCATGACATAAATATTTGATACATCAGAAAAGCAGAACTTATTATTTGGTACAGAAACCTTTGTTTGCAATTACAGAGATCAAAAATTTCCTGTAGTTCTTGACCAGATTTGCACACACTGCAGCAGGGATTTTGGCCCACTCCTCCATACGGACCTTCTCCAAATCCTTCAGGTTTCATTGCTGTCGCTGGGCAATACGGACTTTCAGCTACCTCCCATCCATCCTCCCCTCAATACGGTGCAGTCATCCTGTCCCCTTTGCAGAAAAGCAGCCCCAAAGAATGATGTTTCCACCTCCATGCTTCACAGTTGGGATGGTGTTCTTGGGGTTGTACTCATTCTTCTTCCTCCTCCAAACACGGCGAGTGGAGTTTAGACCAAAAAGCTCTATTTTTGTCTCATCAGACCACATGACTGTGACAGACCTAGCCGGGAGAGAGACTTTTGGAGGGGACTGTATGCTAGCCTCTTGCTGATCGATCGTGGGCCCTGGCATTTGGGGGAATGGTGCTCTTTGTGAGCTGTATGCCTGGGGACCCTTGAGGCGGTATTACTGTGGATTCGGGTCCTGGTCCCCCAGGACACACAGACTCTGGGGACCCTGGATTTGCCATATTGGAATAGTGACTGATTCATACCGTTGGGACTCCTACTGTTAAATGCTAATGTCATCAATTCCAGCTACCTGTCTGTTGTCTGCTAAAATGTGTATTGTAAATAAGTCTCTAGTATGGGGTCTAAGAGTCATTAGATCCCCATTGTTGTTTGTGTTTAATTAACTCTGCTATTGTGATAATGTTGATTGAATTTTCTGAGCTACAAGATGGCCATTCTGACCTAAAGGTCATGTCTGAGTCATTTAGGCTGTCTAAAGGGATTAGTTAATTAGCTCATGTTAATTAGGTTAATTAGGTTACAGCTGTATTGTTAGAGTAATATGAGCAGGAGGTCTGCACCTCCTCTTTTATTGTATAAATAAGACTGTATTCCTGTCAATAAAGAGAGATTCCTGGTTGAACTTACATACAGCCTGCCTGGTGTTTGTTCTGAGATATCTCAAATGGGTTAGAACGGCACATAGCTGTAGTTCTAATCCCGGAGCATTGGATGACCGAACAATCAGATGTTGCGATCTGCAATATGATTCTATAGCAGCAGAGGAGTGTCGGGAGAGTGGAACCGAGCGAGAAAGGGGCTCATTACATTGGTTGCCAGCCGTGGGATTTGCTCTCCAGTTACTGGGACACTCCAAACCAGCCTGCAGGAGAGCCACACTGAAAGACTTACTTGAGAGCCGTGGAGGGAATGGTGAGATCGTGCTTCCTTGCCGTGAACACATCCAAACCATCACCTGGATCCAAGGTCCAGATAGCAGGAGAGGAGAGGAGAGGAGAGGAGAGATACCAGCCACCATGGACGAGGAATTCAGAAGGAGGTTGCAAGAGATGCAGATACAGCACAGAGGACCAGTATCAGAGCAGGTCCTGCTAGGATGGTTTGATTCTATCCGCTGTGAACTCTGGAAGGAAGCGCTAGCCCGTGAGCAGCGACACCAGGGAAAAGTTCTCCCCTCCATCCATGTGAGGTACTGGTCGCAGTATGAAGTGCGAATGCTGTTTTTGGGGGAACAGCCGAACCAGGAGTGGACAGTCGAGTTAAGCAGGCTGATCCGGGCAGAAATACGGTTGGACGAGAGCTACAGAGCCCTCCAGTGGTATGTAGCCCAAGTGTGCCCGTGGACAGCGGATGACAGCCCCACGGAAGGCTTTGACTACCATGGCCTGGGATTGTTATACTGGAGGATGTCCAGGGACCCTGACTTTGGGAGTGTTCGGGAGTGGCGTTTGGAGGAAATAATGGAGCACAGAGAGCGAAGACTGAATGTCTCAGAAGTGCACTGGGCACAGGAAGATTTGGAGTTTCTGGCCGTTCAGGAATAGGAGCTGGAGATCGCCTACAAACAGCTGTTAGACTCTGCTCAGCAGGGTGGTGCTCCCTTTGCCTGGGACTATCAGGAAATACCAGCTGACAACTCTGAAATCCTGGCTGAAGAGTTGACAATGTGGCAGAGTAACGGTGTGCTTTGCCAACCTGCCCCCGCAGCTATGGAGGCGGAGGTCTTATGGCGGATGCAGCAAGTGCTGACTGACCTTGATGAACCTGTTTCTGCATTGGATGATCTTGGATGGAGGAATGTGCCTGTCCAGCAGAATGCCAGAGAATCGGCAGTGGAAAATCTGGAGATTGCTATCCCCAAAGCTGAAGTGCTGACAACGGGGCAGAGCTCTGCTAACCTCTGCCCAGCACTGATAGCATCTTCTGGGTTCCAGGGACAGGAGATGGTGAACCTTTATCCCCAGACACCAGTTGCAGAGACAGGGGATTTGATAGACTTTTCTGCTGAGGAAGAACAACCTGGTGAACCTCCAGCAGAAGAAGAGCTGTTATTAGGGCCAAACTTCACTGTGCTCTGCCTAGCACCAACAGAAGTATCTGTGAAGTTACAGGGAACCTTCCCCAGCTGAAGCGCAGGCAACCGGACAGAGGGTCCAAGATCTCTGCTCTACACCTGCGGCGGTTCCGGAGACTCAGGGTGAGAAGGAGGTGGTCACTTCCCAGCAGCAGATCAGGATACAGGGGGAGAAGGGAGAGGAGGTGTTCGTCGTCCCTCCCCAACAGTTAGCCGGAGCAGATGGTGTGGGGTTTCCAGCAGAAGGGCTGGCAACAGGGCCGAGTATTGCTGGACTCTGCCCTCAACTAACAGAGGATGGATTTCCTGTGAAGGTGGATGGGACTTCAGTCTCCACCTGTATACCCCAGGGATGCTGGGCAGTCGGCCCAGATCCCCAACAGCATGACGGAGTGAGCCCAGACACCCTGTCTTCTCTCCAGCGGCAGGAAGGACTCCAGGGAGAAGGGCCAGCCCAGGCCTCTCCCCAGCGGCAGATATGTTCTCTGAGAGAGGCAGAGGTTGGCTGGGTGAGTAATGCTTTGTTTGGAACAATTTGTTTGGGGTACTGTGTGGGTACAGGCATTAGAGGACTGGAACTACTGACTAACTTCGGAGTCAACCCGTCTGGGGTCTCCTCCTGTGTTATTCTCCTGCCGAAAGGGGAGAAATGTGACAGACCTAGCCGGGAGAGAGACTTTTGGAGGGGACTGTATGCTAGCCTCTTGCCGATCGATCGTGGGCCCTGGCATTTGGGGGAACGGTGCTCTTTGTGAGCTGTATGCCTGGGGACCCTTGAGGCGGTATTACTGTGGATTCGGGTCCTGGTCCCCCAGGACACACAGACTCTGGGGACCCTGGATTTGCCATATTGGAATAGTGACTGATTCATACCGTTGGGACTACTACTGTTAAATGCTAATGTCATCAATTCCAGCTACCTGTCTGTTGTCTGCTAAAATGTGTATTGTAAATAAGTCTCTAGTATGGGATCTAAGAGTCATTAGATCCCCATTGTTGTTTGTGTTTAATTAACTCTGCTATTGTGATAATGTTGATTGGATTTTCTGAGCTACAAGATGGCCAGTCTGGCCTAAAGGTCATGTCTGAGTCATCTAGGCTGTCTAAAGGGATTAGTTAATTAGCTCATGTTAATTAGGTTAATTAGGTTACAGCTGTATTGTTGCACATAGCTGTAGTTCTAATCCTGGAGCATTGGATGACCGAACAATCAGATGTTGCGATCTGCAATCTGATTCTATAGCAGCAGAGGAGTGTCGGGAGAGTGGAACCGAGCGAGAAAGGGGCTCGTTACAATGACCTTCTCCCATTCCTCCTCTGGATCATCCAGATGGTCATTGGCAAACTTCCGACGGGCCTGGGCAGGGGGACCTTGCGTGAGCTGCAGGATTTTAATCCATGACGGTGTAAGTGTGTAACTAATGGTTTTCTTTGAGACTGTGGTCCCAGCTTTCTTCAGGTCATTGACCTGGTCCGTGTAGTTCTGGGCTGATCCCTCACCTTCCTCATGATCATTGATGCCCCACGAGGTGAGATCTTGCATGGAGCCCCAGACCGAGGGAGATTGACCGTCATCTTGAACTTCTTCCATTTTCTAATAATTGTGCAAGGCTGCTTGCCTATTATCCTTAGTATAAAAATTTCTAGAAAAGAGAGGCTTGATTGTTATGTGTATAAATTATGTACCTATGAATTTGTGGATGTTCTTCAGCCCCTAAAGAAACTGCAAAAGATTAGGTGTCCCCAACAGAGGGGGGACCAAGAAAAAGATGGGGATTACTGAAGAGCAATACACTTGAGGTTTAATTAATCAATCAATCAAATATTTATTGAAGTGGTACAAAAATTAAGACACAATGATATAAGAGTTTAAGCCATTTTGCTAAACTGCGCTGAAAACTAGTATAATGAATGAGGATAAAACAATTAAATCACCTCTCAATGTGAGGGTTATGCACCCGTAATGTAGTGACAAGTAGTGAGAAAACTTATTTAAACCACATCAAACAAAATAAATATAACATGGAATAATGAGTGAATTGAGTCCATTCCAAAAGTATGAAGGGAAAGGTTCACTGGCAGAACACTCCTTCAGAGATGGGTGAGACAAGCATCCATGCGATGTGAGTAATGCGACTATAACACCCAGAAAATCGTGGTGACAGAAGGGTTCCTCCACCAATATAAATGCTGCCCCTTACCAGCTCCTTTGATCTCTTGTTACGGAGATCATACAGGCGTGTGGCTATCTACCCCAGCCTCGGGTCTTGGTAAGGACAAATCCCAATACGTTTCTCCACCATAGGTCTTCTAAGCAGTGTTTGGGCACTCACTCCCTATAAATGGATAGACAAAAAAGGCTTCCATAGCGTGATATGTTTCACACAATTTATTAAGATAAAAAAGAATTGCACTTACAGTTATGCTGTAAAACACAGGCTCGTAAAAACAAAGGCCGGCTTCAATATGGTGCCCGTCGCTTCGGGGATCAGCATGGTAGATCCCTTGGGAGGAGCGGCGTGCTGACATCACCACACACTACCACGCTGATCCCGGAAGCAACGGGCAGCATATTGAAGTCGGCTGGCCTTTGTTTTTACGAGCCTGTGTTTTACAGCATAACGGTAAGTGCAATTCTTTTTTTATCGCTTGGGAGGTGTGAACTGTGTAATTGAAATAAAAGCAGAGTATCTGGATAACACTGGTAGGGTTTAGCACTATAGCAAGTGATGAGGAGTACCAACTCACCTAGAACGAGAGGTGGGGCACCTCCCTACTTCACATGAACAAATCAATATAGCAACAAGGGAAAAAATAGGAAGGACCTATAAGTAGTTCAAAAGGTGTGAAGAGGGAATAGAGCAGCCAGCGGTTTCTCCTACAAAAAACTTTATTGATCAGTATAAAGTAAAATAGACAAATTGTAATCATAGTTAATAGGCAATAGACAATAATTAAAAGTCGACAACGTTGTCATACAAAAAAGATATGCCCGGGTGTACAGCCACATCCAGCAGGATGTGTGGGGTCTGAAGGAGTCCCAGGTAACTGCCGTGGTGTCAGCCCTTACACGGACGTACAACCCACAGTGGACATCTGGGCTCCTTAATTCCCCAAATGGACTGGATTAGCTGGGCAGGGAACTGTAAGTCATAGCATACACTGATGTTCCTGCAATTGTCGGCTATAATTGAATTACCCATTGAAAGTGTGGGTAGCAGCTAAGATGAACCAGATCCAATGGCTATAATCCAATAATGCAAGTCACCGCTGTAGGTATTGGCAGTCCTGTGCGGTGTAGGTGACAGTTTATAGGTCTGGCTTATGGCAGTCTATATTTTTGCATGTAGACACATGCAAATCCTGGTGGATTGAGGCTAAACATCCACTGAAACATGCAAATCCTGGTGGATTGAGACTAAACTCATGCAGTGACGTTAATGGGGGGACACTGTCCTGATTGAGTTCACACTGGCAGTGTTTGTAACCATTAAATCACATCTGTGTAACAAGTAAGTGGCGCTATTCCCCACTGGGGATAACTCACGGTTCTGGGAACAGCCACAGGTGGGTACACTCAGCCCGCGCTCTCCTCTATGTGTAGGATCGCCTTTTTGGCAACATTGTTTCCCAGAGTTAAAAGACGAACAAATGGGAGCCTTGGACCAGTGTGGTAGCCTCGGTCAGAGTCTCAGGTCAGTGTGGTAGCCTCAATGGGAGCCTCAGGTCAGTGCGGTAGCCTCGGGATCTGGATCAGAGGTTGCTGCATATGCATAAGCTAAAAAAGTACAAGTGCAAAAAGTACATTTAGGGGTATACAAATGTCCCGTAATATCACGGGTAAAAGTCTGGTACTATCTTGTGACCATCTGCATCTATACAGCATACAATATGCGCACATATACATTAAATTGTCCAGTATGTTTAATGCACAAATTTTGGTTGATATGAGTTAGGTATAGAGTAGGTGGTGAGGAGATACAAGTCAGACATGTATATAGATATAGGTATAAATCTATCTCGCCCCAACAGCTTAGTGTTCTGTGTGTGGAGATAGAGAACAAGGTCATGCTGGTTTTAGAGTTCAGAGTTCCAGGAACACCTGCAAGTTCAATTCAGTGTTCAAGCCCCTGGGCCCCAATGTCCCCAGGCAGAAAATCCATTCTTTTTCACACTGAAGAAGTACAGTGTCGAAGTCGCCCCTTCTGCTTGATAGTTTCGGGGCAAAGAATCCTTTTGCTTTCAGTCCTTTTAATTGGCCCTTATGGTATTGCATGAAATGCTGAGCTAGTGGGGACTCATTATCTTTCACCCTGATTTTTGAAAAGTGTTCCCCGATGTGGATTTTTAAGGGGCATTTTGTCTTACCCACATAGTATTTGTGACAGGGCACTCAAGTACCGCAGTTAATGAATTGCTTAATCTTGTAAGAGATTGAATGGTCCGCATAAGTAAATACGTCTGTCCTTTCTACATATCATATGATATTTTCCGCAGGGGTACATGCCTTTTAATTCTGGCAGATCTGATGAATTCTGAGTGTGCAAGCTCATATGACAGATTTTTTTAGCCTTTTAGCTACCATCAGGGGTCTAGGCCCAACGATATCTGCCAGCTGTGGTGAGCGGGTTAGTATGTGCCAATGTCTTCTGAGTATGGCGCGTACCTCTTCCCACTGTGTGCCATGATCCTAACATGGTCATTAAGACCAATGTTTTCTGTTTTTCTTTGCTTCACAATTAATTCTTCTCTTGGTCTCTGGAATGCCTGTTTTTTGGAGTTCCTCAACACTCTATGTGGGTAATTCCTTTCCCAGAATCTCCCATATAGCTCAGTCTGTAATCCGAATCCAGAGAACAGTTTCGGCAGAAGAAACTGGCCGTTTGGTATTTCTCTTATTAATGATTGTGCGTGATGGCCGCTTTCTTCCAGGAGGGTCTTGGCAGCTATCTCCTTCCTGTATGTTTTGTTGCAGTCCAAGAAATTGCAGTCCAAGAAATGCGCTGTGGCAGCCAGGTCTCAGGTGTGGAGTATAGATGTATATAGCGATTCTACATCTATCCCCACCGAAATGACATCTGGCGGGACCCCCACCGAGGAGATCCTGGCCAGCACATCCCTGGTATCCTGGACATAGGAAGGCAACCCCATGACCATCTCTTTTAAAAGGGCGCTGAGGTATTTTCCAATATGCTCAAGTGGGCCTTGTATTGCCGAGATATTCAGCCTACCTGGGAGATTTTGCATAGATTTATGTATCTTTGGGATCACATAAATTGTAGGCGCGTTGTACTCGGTAACCCTTAAGTATTCATGTTCTTTCTTAGAGATAAGATATGCCTCACAGGCTAGTGAGAGCCTATAGTTTAGTTCCTTCACTAGGGTTGGGAAGGGGTTGGCTCCCATTATTTCATATGTAGATCGATCGTTTAACTGCCTCTTTATTTCTTTCTCACAATGTTCTTCTGATAATAGAACAACTTGGCCCCCCTTGTCGCTTTTCTTGATGATCAAATTGGGCGCTTCCCTTAGTTCCCGAAGGGCTTGGTGTTCTTCTGGATCAAGGTTATCACTGCTCTAAACTTTCCAATTTAGTTGGGAAAGGTGTTCCTGAACCAAGTCTAATGCCCCGTACACACGGTCGGATTTTCCGATGGACATTGTCCGATCGGAGCGTGTTGTCGGAAATTCCGACCGTGTGTGGGCGCCATCGGACATTTTCCTTCGGATTTTCCGACACACAAAGTTGGACAGCAGGAGATAAAATTTTCCGACAACAAAATCGGATCGCGTCAATTCCGACCGTGTGTGGCCTGTTCCGACGCACAAAGTGCCACGCATGCTCAGAAGAAATTCCGACACGGGACAGCTCGTTCTGGTAAACTTAGCGTTTGCAATGGATACAGCACTTTCGTCACGCTGCAATGTTAAAAATGGTTTTATACAGCGCACTCTCTTCTTCTTTATAATGTGACAAGAATGAAGTAGTTTTGATGCTCATATTCACACACACTTCTCACAAACTTCTTTTGTTACTATTTATTGGGATTCCCTCAATATATTTAGATTTCTCACATCTGACAACATATTTTTTGTTTTTTTTTTGACTTTAATGTAGATTTTTTTTTTGTGTTTCTCTTTTTTAATTATTTTTTTTTGTGATTTTGATTTGTACTCCCGAAAATGTTTGTGTGTTTTTTGTGACAAGTTCCCACACCCACACCATTATATGTTGTTGTATTTAATCTGTAGGAGATTGTTTGGTGTTGTTGTCCCTTGTTATTTTCACATTGTACTTTAGAAATGTACCTGAATCGTTACCAACAAACTGTCCTTTTTGGATGAAAACACACACAGGAGAGTAGAATTTCCCGAAATTTTTTTTATTAAGGGGTCACAACTCTAAAAAAAACAAAGAGGGAGGCAACGCTGGAGAAACTGCAGAAGTGGGCGAAGCCTTGGACCCCCAGGGCAGACATCAATTATTTAAAAGCAAAATTGGTGGCCTGAGGAGTCCATATCTTAGGGAGGGCAGTCTGGTCCAGAAGTCCCAGAGATCCGGAAAGCAGCAGATGACATCTGTGTCCCCAGGCTGTGGTCATACGAGAGACCGCATCTTCTGTCAGACCAGACTGGATCCAGGGCCATCACTCTCAGGTCTTCCTTCCACGCTTCCTTCCAGGCTTTGGCTGTGGTGGTGGAGTTGTGGCAGCAGGAGGAGGAGGATGGTCCCTCTCCATGACATCCGTCTTGGGTGTCAGTTCACCACTCTCCCCCTTCCGAAGGACTTTATAAAGCAGGTCCTCACAGAGCCTGCGTTGGCCCTCCTGCATGCCCTGCAATTTGGTGGCAGCCATGCAGGCAAAGGCCTCTTCAGGACTGGGGAAGGCTCGGAGGGACGCCGAAGCCTCCTGGATCAGCCTGTATGCTGAATCCTGCACAGGACTGGGAGCCATCTTCCTGGCCCTTTTGTATGGCAGGCGGAGGGGAGGAACCTGAGACTCAGTCAGGCTGCGACTGGTCCCAGGCTTCTCTTGGCTGACACTTAGCCCCACCGTCTCCTGGCTGCCACTAATCCCCACCTCCTCCTGACTGCCACATTCCACAGCCTCCTCCTGGCTGAGGTCTTCCTGTGTATGAAAAAGGGACATAGTTTTAGTATTTTATTCATCAATCACACACAATTTTCACCTCCTTACTGCTGCAAATTGAATGTTAACAAATATAACAGACTATCCTTCTGAGCCCAGCATTTTTCATTCTTGTCCCAATTTTGGGTGCCCACTACTGTCTATTGATATGTAAAACACCTTCAAGCAGCAATTAGTGATCAATAATAACATCTAATAAACATCATTTATTTATTGCCCAGAAATCTGTAGAAGAATGCTATACCTGACTCCAGCTGGGCTCCTCCACTTCTTCCTGGCTGGAAGGCCCAGGTTGGACATCAGAAGCCTCAGCTGGGATGGAAGGAAGCGTGGAAGGAAGAGTAGAGAGGGATTCCCTGACTTCAGTCTGGTCTGACAGAAATCGCAGTCTCTCATAGTACCACAGCCTGGGGACATAAACGTCATCTGCTGCAGCTCCGGACCTCTGGGAATCTGTGACCTTCTTGCGCTCCCTCAGATAAGTGCTCCTCAGGTTACCAATTTTAGCTTTTAAATAGGGGATGTTTGCTGTGGGGACCACCGGCTTCACCAACTCCAGCAGTTTCTCCAGCGCTGCCTGCCTCTTCTGTTTGTGGTTATAGTGGGGATGTCTCACCTGCCACAGACAGGGCAGCTCCCTGTACTGGTCTATGAACAGGGGAAGGAAGTTGTGGTCATTGAAGCCATCCATTTTCTCTGCAAGACACAACACAAGACAAACCCTAATGTCAGGCCAAACTCACATAATCTTGTTACAATATAGGCTTCCATTTCGAAGCAGTATAGGCCCAAGTTTAGATCTTACCTTCGTTAGCACGATCGGCGTGTCCGATGCTCCTTCCTTCGCTCACAGATCGTACGTAAGACGCGCGCGTTACGATTTATACACACTGCGCATGCGTATAACTCCGCCCGCCCCTGACGTTCTTTCTAGTCTATTCCCCGCCCCTTTTCGTTCGGTGCAGTGGGGGGAAGAGCACATGGCGGATAGACAGCAGGATCGTGCTAACTGTAGCAACGAGGAGGAGGAGGAGGAAAGGCTGGAGCCTGAAACGTCCCAATCCATAAGGAGATTAAAGGACTCAAATATGTCCTTTGGGGAGATGTTGGAGATGGTGGACATCCTGAAGAGGGCCGACTATGAGGGAAAGTATGGGCCTTACCCCAACCCCAATGTCCGAAAGGCCAAGATCATGGCGAAAGTGGTCAGGAGTCTGCACCGGAATTTCGGGGTACGACGATCGAAAGATCAGCTCAGGAAGCGGTGGTCGGACCTGAAATTACGAGAACATGAGCAGTACAGAAATATCCGGAGAGTGCTGCAAAAAAGTAAGTAGTTGTGCTGTGTTCCTATTTTTTTGGTGTTTATTACGTTCGTGCTGCTCCATGTGCTTTTAGGAATTGTTGTACAGTTTAAAATGGCAACTTTCATGTTCATGGGCACATTATTCGTTCGGATCAAACATTTTTCTTTCGGACTCTAAAATACCATTGTTTAGGCCATATGCATTTGGCCACCATTTTGAGGCCCTATACTTGTCTTTAAAGAATTGGGTTGTGTAGATGGCTTTGTTACTAGAATGAAATGAAAACTAGATTGTGTGTAAGGAGAGGACACTGAGCAGCTGTTTTCACATCTGGACACTGGAGCACTAGTGTGGGACCCCAGAACACCATTTTTATTAGGGGGGGGGGACACAGGTGCTCCAGTGTATACTATAGGGGGGGCTACATCTGTGAAGCTTGTACCAAACAGGTAAAGTATTGCAGCTTGACAAAGGGCAAGAAAAAATATACATCTTGGAACTCGGCTAAAATAGATAATTGTACCCCACTTCCAAGCAATGTTTCCTATTTATAGTTCTGCCATCAAATATCTGTGTGCTAATTATACCATTTTTGTTTTACATAGGGGAGAAAAGACTCGGAGGACACCCCTCATCCGAGGAGACCAGAGCCCCCCCCCTCTGGAAGAAGGTGAAATCCCCCCAACACAAGCTGAGCAGGAGGATGAAGACGTGGTGGAAATAGTCACCACAACAGGTGAGTGTCTGCAACCACAGGCTCACATAAGAGATGGATGGCGGCATTTTTTGGCAAACCAAATTTATTTTGTGGTTCCTCTCTTTTTAGGTGATCGTGAGGTTGTGGATGAAGATCCTTTCACATCCGAAAGTGCCCAGATCCTGATCGGGGAGATCATGGGGTGTAATTTACAATTGCAAAACATCAATCAAAACATCAATGATGTTATTCCAAAATATAAAAACATCATTGATGTTTTGGGGCGAGTTTAAAGCCCCTCCAAATCACTTTCTTCTTTTGTGTGCTACAATGTGCGAAATGTTTTTGTGATTTTTCCCTAAGCCAAATTTGGAGGATGCACACAGTGTGCCAACATGTGCTATCTGCCATCACGGGAGATCAATGGACGCGTTTTGGGGGTGCAACCCCTTCCTCAATAATAAAGTAGCAGTGAGGAAGGGCTTTCTCCCCCAAAACACGTCCCTTGATCCCCCGTGATAGCAGGTAGCACATGTTGACATTGTGAAATTTGTGTGCATCTTCCAAATTTGGCTTTTCCTGGGGTGACTTCACCCCATCTGAACGCAATATCAAACACAGTTCCTAAATACTCATGTCTGATATTGCCTTCCAGTTCTACCAAATGTGAACTTTGTAAGATCAAGATTTGTGTCTTTTCTTGTTGGTTTTACACAGACCTGTTTTCTATAAAATGCACATTTTGATTTTGGATAATGACACCACAAAAATTGTTATACAACAAACATGTCGGTTTGTCAGAAAAACCTTTGGTAAATGCACATGTGATTGTGCAGGTATTAAAAAGATTGTTCATCAAGAATGTGTGGATTATTGTCTCAACACTACAACACTTTTGGGGTGATGTAATTGTTGTTTGATGAGAAAATGGGGGTAATTTCCTAAGGGCAAATACTCTTTGCACTACAAGTGCAGTTTCAGTGTAGTAGTGCAAAGTGTCTTTACATTTAGTAAATAACAGCCAACAGTGCTTTGGAAGGTTACACAATCACATTTCCTGGACTCCCCACATTTCTGTCAGGGTCAGCTCAAACAAACACAAGCAGTAAATGTCCACAAAGAAGAGCCTGGGAGGAGATGCCTGTCGAGAACTTCAAGTCCTGCAGACTTCTCCCTGTGGCCAAATACCGCAAGGTAGCGACCAACCTCTGCTCCAGAGTGATGGCTTGCCTCATGCAGGTATCCTGACTGCTAATATAGGGGGTCAGCAAAGCCAACAAACGGTGAAATACGGGGTCCGTCATCCTGAGAAAGTTCCTGAAATCATCAGGATTATTCTCAGGGATCTCACGGAGGCATATGACAGAACTGGCCACGCTGAAGCAACCAATTCTTGGTCCATGAACTCCTCCCCACCCTGTTCATGGACTGGACTTGTGTCAAGGTCAGGACCCCAACACCAAGCCCCCGCACAGCACGAACTCTACGAGGAGTACGCATACGAAACATGGCTAGAAAACGGTCGGCTGCTCAGAACGAGGTAACAGAACGCACTGAAGAACAGCAAGGCCTGTGAAGAGCGACCTGAAAAACAGCAACGAGCGGACAAGATCGCACAGAAAACTCCAATACGAACTGACTGCACGCACTGAAGAGCAGATACAAACCCACAAGCACAAACTGAACGGCAGAAAACGATCTGAAAGCCACGAGTCTGAAAAAGCGCGAATCGTCTCTCACCAAACTTTTACTAACACGAGATTAGCAAAAGGAGCCCAAAGGGTGCTGCGCTTGGTTCTGAACTGGCCTTTTCTAGTCTCGTCGTACGTGCTTGACGTCACCGCGTTCTTGGCGATCGGAAATTCCGACAACTTTGTGCGTCCGTGTGTAGGCAAAACAAGTTTGAGCCAACATCCGTCGGAAAAAATCCTAGGATTTTGTTGTCGGAATGTCCGAACAAAGTCCGACCGTGTGTACGGGGCATAAGAATACTTCAAGCCACCTGTTCCTAATTGGTGGCATTTTAGTTAACTGAATCAACAGATTTGCTCCTCCAGGGGTCTTGTGGTGAGATTGTGAGGGTATCCTCCTCTTCTTCGTCATCATTCCAGAGGGAGGTAAGGGTATCAAGTGCAGCCTGGTCCTGGGAATTTAGTTGTGATTCCCTCATACCTACCGGATTAGATTTGTAGCGAATTTGTATTAAATATACTTTTCTTAGGAACAAGCTTACATCTTTATACACCTCAAACTCACTCATTGAGTTTGTGGGGGAGAAGGACAGTCCAAGTCTCAGCAGTCTGATATGTCTTTCATGTAGCTCAAAATCAGAGAGGTTGATGATGGTATTATAACTTGTGTTTTGCCCAGTTTGAGCTTCTAAGATAACCTCTCCATTCATGTTCATTGATTCCATATTTATTTTCTCTGCTGATTTCGTGTTGAAGGCCTGGTTGTCTCCCCCTTGGGTTCTTTTTCTCTTCCTTTTCCCCCGTGTTGTCTTTTCCTGTGGGTTTTATGATACCTTTGCGTGGGGCTGCCCCCACTGGTGGCGACTGCTCCTCCTCTAAAAATCCAACCGATCGTTTGTTGTCTTCCTCACTGCCCAAAGAGGGAAAGCCCCCGCGGATGATGATCATGGCCTGGGTCTTCCCCTCCTTGAATTACTCCTTCCTCTTTGGTTGGATAAGTCGAATATTTCTCCTTTCGCTCAATCGTCAAGGTCCCTCTAGAATTTTGATTGCTTAGTGAGCCTCAGGTTTCTTTGGACTCTCTCTCTTGAACCTCTATTTTCAGCAACTCATTGTGTTTGTCAAATTCTGATTTATTGGTGAAAGGTTCAAGCTGTTTCGAACTTTCCTCCATATGAGTTTGTAGTTCAGTTACAGTATCTCACAAAAGTGAGAACATCCCTCACATTTTTGTAAATATTTTATTATATCTTTTCATGTGGCAACACTGAAGAAATGACACATTGCTACAATGTAAAGGAGTGTACAGCTTGTATAACAGTGTAAATTTGCTGTTGCCTCAAAATAACTCAACACACAGCCATTCATGTCTAAACCACTGGCAACAAAAGTAAGTACACCCCTAAGTGAAAATGTCCAAATTGGGCCTAATTAGCCATTTTCCCTCCCCCGTGTCATGGAACTCATTAGTGTTACAAGTTCTCAGGAGTGAATGGGGAGCGGATGTGCTAAATTTGGTGTTGTTGCTCTAAATTCTCATACTGGTCACCGGAAGTTCAACATGGCACCTCATGGCAAAGAACTCTCTGAGAATCTGAAAAAAAGAACTGTTGCTCTACATAAAGATGGCCTAGGCTATAAGAAGATTGCCAAGCCCCTGAAACTGAGCTGCAGCACGATAGCCAAGACCATAGAGCGGTTTAACAGGACAGGTTCCACTCAGAACAAGCCTCGCCATGGTCGACCAAAAAAATTGAGTGCACGTGCTCAGTGTCATATCCAGAGGTTGTCTTTGGGAAATACATGTATCAGTGCTGCCAGCATTGCTGCAAAGGTTGAAGGGGTTGGGGGTCAGTCTGTCAGTGCTTAGACCATACACCGCACACTGCATCAATTTGGTCCGCATGGCTGTCATCCCAGAAGGAAGCCTCTTCTAAAGATGATGCACAAGAAAGCCCGCAAACAGTTTGCTGAAGACAAGCAGACTAAGGACATGGATTACTGGAACTATGTCCTGTGGTCTGACGAGACAAAGATAAACTTATTTGGTTCAGATGGTGTCAACACAGAGGGCACTCTACGTCTAGAGGAAAAGAGATTTCATCTCCAAATACAGAAAGGTTTCTTCACAGTAAGAGCTGTGAAAATGTGAAATAGACTCCCGCCAGAGGTGGTTCTGGCCAGCTCAGTAGATTGCTTTAAGAAAGGCCTGGATACTTTCCTAAATTTACATAATATAACTGGGTACTAACATTTATAGGTAAAGTTGATCCAGGGAAAATCCGATTGCCTCTTGGGATCAGGAAGGAATTTTATTCCCTGCTGTAGCAAATTGGAGCATGCTCTGCTGGGTTTTTTTTCCTTCCTCTGGATCAACTGTGGGTATAGAATTGGGTATATTGGATTGTACGATATTTTTTATTTATTTATTTTTTTTTTTATGGTTGGATTGGATGGACTTTTTTCAACCTGACTAACTATGTAACTATGGTGTCAAGCGTGTGTGGTGGCAACCAGGTGACGAGTACAAAGACAAGTGTGTCTTGCCTACAGCCAAGCATGCCATGTACTGTGACGTATTGAAGCAGAGCATGATCCCCTCCCTTCTGAGACTGGGCCGCAGGGCAGTATTCCAACATGATAATGACCCCAAACACATCTCCAAGATAACCACTGCCTTGCTAAAGAAGCTGAGGGTAAAGGTGATGGACTGGCCAAGCCTGTCTCCAGACCTAAACCCTATTGAGCATCTGTGGGACATCCTCAAATGGAAGGTGGGGGAGCGCAAGGTCTCTAACATCCACCAGCTCCGTGATGTCATCATGGAGGAGTGGAAGAGGACTCCAGTAGTAACCTGTGAAGCTCTCGTGAACTCCATGTCCAAGACAGTTAAGGCAGTGCTGGAAAATAATGGTGGCCATACAAAATATTGACACTTTGGGCCCTATTTGGACATTTTCACTTAGGGGTGTACTCATTTTTGTTGCCAGCGGTTTAGACATTAATGGCTGTGTGTTGAGTTATTTTGAGGGGACAGCAAATATACACTCTTATACAAGCTGTACACTCACTACTTTACATTGTAGCAAAGTGTCATTTCTTCAGTGTTGTCACATGAAAAGGTATAATAAAATATTTAAAAAAAATGTGAGGGGTGTACTCACTTTTGTGAGACACTGCAGCTGTAGTTTTTTCTCCTCCACAATCAGTTTCATTACTGCAAGGCCATGGTTGATGCACTCCTGTTTCCAGATATTAAGGAACCTAGCGTTCTATAAATGTTCGGCAGGGACTACCTTTTCATGCAGTCCACGGGAGATTATACCCTTGTCAATGTATAATTCTAGGGACAAAATGTCCCATTTCCTGTTAAGTTGTTTTATAATCAGTTTCTCATATTGTTTAAATAGTCTTATGTTGTTTAAATTGAACTGTACCTACCCCTGAGGCCTGCATCTTGCCTTCCTCCTGACCCCAACTCTCCTCCTCTGCCAATTCCTACTTCACAAGACTGAAGGCAGTTGTGAAAGGATCCCACGGACCCTGAGGCACCAATAAATCATCCTCTTCCTCCTGCTGCTTTGCTTCCAGTGATTGGTCTATTCCACCATGCAGTATGTGTTCCAGCAAGAACCCCAGAGGGATTTGTGTTGATTATCCCCATTTGGTTGTGGCTCACCATTCTGGTCCCCAGTTTGAATGGGAACAACATCATACACGTTCTATACTTGCACAAATTTTCAGTGACAGCCCCCTGCATTTGCAGCCAATGTCATATGTTCCTCAATGAACACTTGCTGAGTATGACTGTCTGAAGTGGCTGCACACTCTTCTGGTTTTCCACATTACTACCAGATGAGGGGGGGGGGGTGTGGAGAGGGGTTATAGGGTTAACAAACTCTTAGTTCCACTAGACTGAACTGGTGTACGGCCTCAGGGACAGCCCTATATATGGGAAGTAATCAGACCAGGACTCTTGAGCTCCTGAAAGCTATAGAAAATGGACACTGCCCCAATTTCTAACCAGATTTTACAGCAAGGTGCGCATGGAAGGGCTTTGCACCCAGCAAACAAAAAGTTAATTGGAAACAATATATTGAATTTATACAACGTCCATAATATTCAACGCTGCATCTGGATTGATGGACCAAAGCCAAAAATACACAAAGGGGATTTCCTTCACCGTATATATTTAGGGGCCACCCAAAGTTCTCAGAATTGAGAAATGCTCACCAGATGGTTGTGACCTCTTTAATCAAAAAAAGGTCTAATGCGCTTTTGGGAAATCCTGGGATTGGATACCCTAGTTTACCAAAATGAATCTTCAATGACAAAGCCTCCTCTCCACCAATGTGCCCATATGGAAAAGACAAAGGACGACTACATAGCGCAATACTGCATTTTATTTTAAAACTTCATAAAACATATGATGTCTGCTTACATTCGTGGGTGCCCAACCCGGCACTAGTAATCACCTGCAAAACTAATACCCTGTTTCCCCGAAAATAAGCCCTACTCTGAAAATAAGACCTATAAGGACTTTAACTAGGGCTTATTTGGGGGGGTAGGGCTTATATTGCAGCCATCACCGACAATCACGCTAGGTCTTATTTTCGGGGAAACAGGGTATGAGGGAGCCGCTTGCCGCTGGTCTCACGTCCTATACTGGTGTGCCTTCCATTCGTGGGTATGGAGAAACCGGAAGCTGGGATCCGGAAGTGACATGACTGGAAGCACCTTGACGTATGTTTCGTAATTAATACGTCATCAGGAAGTGTACCAGTCACTGAGCATGCTCGCTCTATATGGCTAGGAAGTGGCTGCGATTGATGGGCTTGTTATCCCCGCCCTCCACCATCGCAGTGTAATTAATCAGCTCTCAATTTGTTTATGATCCAGTATGCTTTACTCGCTAATTACAGTGGCAAGTGAATCCCCCACACCAATCTCAAGTTTATAATTCTAGCAGACACACAAATTTTATTTAATAGTAAATATACTTTCGGAACTAACAATCTATAATATATCGCTACAAACTGCTAGTACCCAGGGCAAACAACAGCAGACACAATATTAATACAATTTTTTCATTTAAAATTCATAAAAATATTACTGTATAATATGAGGTTAAAAAACATCTAATACACCCCACAGAAGAAAGGGGGTAATTTAAACGGACACTGAGAATTTTAAGGCTGTTAATTAATGGACATATTTCCATGACCAGAAAAAAATGAAAAGATGTTTTTTCTTATTAGTCAAAAAACAATTTAATTTCAACTCAATGTTCATACCAGCCGGTTGCATAGTACCAAGCTGGTATAACCACTGAGTTTCATTCTTGGAAACCGCTTCTTTGAGATGCGTACCTCTCCAGTGTTTAGATATTGTATCTATTCCATAAAAGGTTAACAACCTTGGGTCCCTATTGTGAAATATTCTAAAATGTTTTGATACGCTATGTTTAATGAATCCTTTGACAATATTTGTAATGTGCTTGTTGATCTTAGTACGGAGTTCATGTGTAGTTCTGCCCACGTATTGTTTAGGACAGGGGCATTCCAACACGTATGTCATGTACTCTGAATCACAGGTAATCAATGACTTACTTTTATTCTTGTTGATTTACTACAGAATGAAACCTATCTTTCTTTTTACCTTTCCTTTTAGTAGTTTTGCAAGCTTTGCACCTCGTACAGTAATAACCATTCTCTATCCAAAAAAAGTCCCAGTTTTTTTTTTTGGAGGGTCTGGGATATTAGGTGCTATCTTGTTTCTAAAACCCGGAGCCATCCTTTATATGAATTTTGGTTTTGCTGGGAGGAGGGGCCCAAGATCTTTATCCTTAGGGAGGATTGGCCAATGTTTTTTAAAAATATTTTCAACCTCTTTATACTGTCTGTGAAAACCTGTGATGAAGGCTAATTCACCCTCATGTTTTCTTGGTTTAGCATTAGTCAGAAGGGAATCTCTATCCATAACTGATACTTTGTTTTTACAGCATTCCAATTCCTTGAGATTATATCCCTTTTTCCTGAACCTCATTATGAGAATGTCTGATTGAGTGTTAAAATCCTCCAGACTGTCACAGTTCCTCCTTACTCGCATATACTGGCTTTTGGGTATCCTCCTAAGCCATTGTGGGTGATGGCAACTCTGAATGGGTACGTATCAGTTTCTATTTGTTTCTTTAAAAAACGTATTAGTTGTTATTTTATTCCATTTCTTTGTAAGTACTAGATCTAAGTAGTTAATTGTTTCCATATGGCATTCTGCTTTGAATTTCAAACCATATACATTATTATTTAGCATTCCTATAAATGAGTCCAAACTATCTTTTGATCCCTCCCACAATAACGGAATGTCATCGATATATCTCTTATACAATAAGAGCTCCTCTCATTTTTAAGCGTATATCTTTTCTTCTTTTCATTTATTGAGCACCAAATTCGCCACACTGGGGCATAACGTGCCCACATGGCTACTCCCTTTATTTGTTTATAAAATTGATTTTGAAACCAAAAATAGTTATTACTCATCACCATCTTTAGTCCCTCAATCAAAAAATGGATTTGCACCTTCTTTAGTAGGGATCGATGTTTCAAAGTCCATTTGACTGCTTTCAGACCATCATGTTGGTTAATATTGGTATACAAAGATTCTATATCAACCATAACCAACACAGTATTAGGACTGACTTCCACTTTTTATAACATGTTAATAAGTTCTCTACTTGAAAATCATCTACTATGATTTTCCCTGTACAACCAATGGTTTAAAATAGATATCTAGGTATTCACCCACTCTGGAATATAGGGAATCAATCCCACTGATGATAGACCTTCCAGGTGGGATATATATGTGCACTTTGGGGATTATATACATCACTGGTATTCTGGGAGTTTGTGGGATCAGATATTTAGCTTCTTTTTTATCTAAAATATTTAATTCAATACCTTTGTTTGCCCACTCAACGAGTTTAATTTTTAATTGGTTTGTAGGGTCTGTTTTCAGTTTTTTATATGTAGCGTTATCTGACAATAATCTGACTACCTCAAGATTAAAATTCTCCTTTGTGAGTATTACTAGCCCTCCTCCCCTATCTGCTGGTCTCACTACAATGTCTTTCTTTTTTTCCAATTGTTTAATTCCTTACCATATTTTTTCAATTTTCTTATGTTTCCTAGTTCTCAACTGTTTGACCTCATCCTGTATTAGGTGTTTAAATACCACAATAAAGTGATGTCTGCCTTTCTTGGGGTTAAATACTGAATTATTTTTTAATCCGCTATGTACAAACTCCTGTTCCCCAATAAATGTTTGGGGGAGATTTGGTAAGCTTGCAAAATATTTTTTAACCACTTCAGCCGTGGAAGGATTTACCCCTTCCTGACCAGAGCACTTTTTGCGATTCGGCATTGTGTCACTTTAACTGACAATTGCACGGTCGTGTGACGTTGTACCTAAACAAAATTGATGTCCTTTTTTTCCCACAAATAGAGCTTTCTTTTGGTGGTATTTGATCGCCTCTGCGGTTTTTATTTTTTGCGCTATAAACAAAAAAAGTGCGACAATTTTGAAAAAAATACATTATTTTTTACTTTTTGCTATAATAAATATCTCCCAAAAATATATATAAAAAAACAATTTTTTTCCTCAGTTTAGGCCGATATGTATTCTTCTACATATTTTTGGTAAAAAAAAATCGCAATAAGTGTATATTGATTGGTTTACGCAAGTTATAGCGTCTACAGAATAGGGGATAGATTTATAGCATTTTTATTATTATTTTTTTTTTTACTAGTAATGGCAGTGATCTGCGATTTTTATCATGACTGCGACATTATGACGGACACATCAGACAATTTTGACACATTTTTGGGACCATTGGCATTAATACAGCGATCAATGCTATAAAATTGCATTGATCCTTATAAAAATGTCACTGGCAGTGAAGGGGTTAACACTAGGGGGTGATCGAGGGGTTAACTGTGTTCCCTGGGAGGTAATTCTAACTGAAGGGGGAGGGGACTGACTGGAGGAAGTGACGGATCGTGGTTCCTAGCTAATAGGAACACATGATCTGTCACTCCTGTCAGAACAGAACAGGGAAGTGTGTGTTTACACACACTCGTCCCTGTTCTGTTTCTCCTGCTCACGATTGCTCGTGGCTGGCGGTCATCGTGACGGTCAGCCACGAACATCGGCAACCCCGCTGCGCCTGCTATCCTGACCCCGCGAGCCGATGTATAGCTACGACAGCTCACGCAGGGGAGCCAACCTGCCGCAGTATAACTGCGGCCGTTGGTTGGGAAGTGGTTAATATTAAGTTTTCTCACATATTTTTCAATGTCAATAAATGCTACAAATTTGTCAAGGTTCCTATCTGGTGCAAATTTTAATCTTTTAGCTAGGACTTCCATCTCATCCTCAGAGAAATGGACCCATATTTAATCATCCCGTTTTCTTTTCCTTTCCACTTCCTCCTCTTTTTCCTTTATTTTGGGCTACATTACTAGTCTGAGATGCATTGTTCATCTGGGCTATGACATCTCGTATCTCTATTTCTCTCTCAATTGAGGATTCCTTAGATCCTGGGGGTTGTATATCTTCCTGCCATTTGTAAATTTTATTATCACTAAAATCATTAAGATCCCTTTGATATTTTTTAAGCTTTAAGGACCATCACAGTGAACTTGCCTAGAAGCAAGATCATACAAATAGTGGGTGTAACTACTAAGTAGATCCTGTCATCTCCCAGTGGCTATAAAGCGTCTGTCGCCTGTCAATGTTTATGCAGTTTTGCTGGCTCAACATTGATTTAAATAGTATTCGATACATTTTATGCTGTGTGGAGACTGAATTGGATACAATGATTTACTAAAACAGGAGAGTACAAAATCTGGTGCAGCTGTGCATGGTAGCCAATCAGCTTATAACTTGAGCTTGTTCAATTAAGCTTTGACAAAAAAAACAAAAACCTGAAAGCGGATTTGTTTTTACGCAGAGCTGCACCATTTTGTGTGCTTTCCAGTTTTAGTAAATCAGCCCCATTGTGTCTATGTGAACTTCTGTTCTTGTGTAGTATTTACATTTGTGGCAAGCGCCAACTGAATTTTCTTGTATATTTCTTGTATGTGGAGAGTTTAAGGACTATTGTATGTGGAGGTTTGCAGACTTATAGAAAAAAAACAAGAAATTAAATTTCTGAGGGAAATCTTTGCACAATCATATTCAGAGTACAAAGATATTCAATATTGAAATTTTAAGTGGACTGTTAAGGAAATTGTAACTTCTGTATATAATTGTATTTTTTTTTTGCATGCTTTGGCTATGTATTGCACACTGCATTCACTGTGCACACGGCACTAATAATGTTTTTATTACACGTTGGTGTTAAAGTCCTGATTAGCAATTAGCCTGCCTATGTTACACCCCTTTGTACCATAAAACTATCATTGTAACATTAATGTAATACCTACGTAATCATGTGTATAATAAAAACTTCAATTGCGTGGAATAAACAGAACAGTTATTTAGAAAGGTGCTGAGTGTATCTTTTCTATCTGTTCCCTAGTGCAGTAGTGTCAGGGCTGGGCTCTCAGCCTTCCATTCTCAGACCTCTTACCTTGGGCAGAGTTTGCGCACAATAGTACCGTCAATACCACTTTCCGATTGTCTCAGTTTATGGCGAATTATGGTTTCCAACCATCCATGTTGCCTGACTCATTTGTTCCTCAAAGAATTCCTGCATTAGAGGAGCATCTCCGTTCCACTTGGGTTCAGGTCCAAGAGTCCTTGCGACGTGCCAGTGATAGGTACAGACTTCATGCTGACCGCAGACGCCTACCTGCGCCTTCTCACCAGGTTGGGGGAGGGTCTGGCTGTCATCTCGTAAACCTCTGACTCTGTGTTCCCTCACTGAAACTGGCACCATGGTTTATTGGGCCTTTCCGTATTCTCCGTAGGATCAACCCAGTGGCTTACGCATTAGACCTTCCTTCTAACATGAATATTTCTAATGCATTACATGTCTCCTTATTAAAACCTTTGGTGTGCAACCGCTTCACCACCTCAATACCATGTCCTTGCCTGGTTCAAGTGGAGAACCATGAAGAGTATGAGATACAATTGATCATTGACTCCCGTAGGTTCTGTGGGAGTATACTGTACCTGGTTCATTGGAAAGGGTACAGTCCAGGAGAACGCTCTCGGGTCTCATCCTCGGACATACATGCTCCTGTCCTCCTCCATGGTTTCCATAGACATTTTCCTCTGAAACCTGGTGGTCCTCCGAGGGGGAGGGGTCGTTGAGGAGAGGGTACTGTCAGGGATGGGCTCTCAGCCCTCTCTTCTCAGTACTCAGGTTGCTCAGCTGTCAGTTAATTGCCAGCAATTATCTTTCCACAGTGGCTCACCTGGTGATCATTTCCTGCTCGTCAGTCCAGCCTACAGCCAGCCACTTTTGGCTATTTAGACTGCCTGGTTCATTCCTTCTGTGCCTTCACCTTGGTTAAACATATTTGGAGACTCTCTGCTGTGTTCCTGTTGAAGACTTGCCTGGCTAATGTCCCTGATCCTGTCTGCTGCCTCTGACTATGCTAATCTCTGGCTTCCCGATTTACTGGCTTGTTCTGACTACCTGCTTTGACTACTGAACCCCAGCTATGTTTTGACTATGTTTACTATTTGTACCATTTTTACCATGTTATTAAAGCTGTGATTTTTACTGCATTTTCTGTCTCCGTCTGATTTATGGTTCCTGACAAGTAGTTATTAATCTGGGACCACTAATTAATATGAGGATCGGAGTTGCCTACAATAGATATAAAAAGTCTACACACCCCCGTTAAAATGTCAGGTTTCTGTGATATAAAAAAATGAGACAAAGATAAATCATTTCAGAACTTTTTCCACCTTTAATGTGACCTATAAACTGTACAATCCAATTAAAAAACAAACTGAAATATTAAAAATGTATTAAAAAAATTAAAAATACTAAAATAATGTGGTTGCATAAGTGTGCACACCCTCTTAAAACTGGGGATGTAGCTGTGTTCAGAATTAAGCAATCACATTCAAACTCATGTTAAATAGGAGTCAGTACACACCTGCCAAGAAGAAGGGCCAGCTGTACTGCCTTATTGCAAACTTCTGTGCCTCCCCTTGCAGTGTTGCCGGATTCTCCTCTCACTTCTCCCTCCTGCTTCGCTGCAGAGGGATTGGTATCTGCTCCCCCCCCCTGCTGTTCGGGGCCCCATGTGTATCCCCTTCCCTGAAACGCTGCTGGTTTCCCTCCTCTGCTTTTCGCTGGCAGCTGCTGCAGGCACCTGGGGGGGGGTCAGGATGGAGAGTGGGATATGATATATATCATATATTTATCAGCCCCTCCCTTTCCTGAATGAACACAGTGAGCATTTGGTACTGATCACTTCTGTGTCCATTCACCTCTGGACTGTTTGTGAATGAACAAGAAGCCTCAGAGTGCTTCCCATCCATTTACTGTCCAGTGCACCTGAGGCTGCAGAGAAAGGGACTGATGAATCTCTGTCCTCAGTTCAGTTCTCTGTCTTAGACTCGGTTCACACAGGGGCGGCACGACTTGCAGGTCGCCTCACCGAGGAGACCTGCACACGACTGCCACGGTGACTTGCAAAACGACTTCTGTATAGAAGTCTATGCAAGTCGCCCCAAGTCGCCCCCAAAGTAGTACAGGAACCTTTTTCTAAGTCGGAGCGACTTGCGTCGCTCCGATTAGAACGGTTCCATTGTACAGAATGGGAGGCGACTTGTCAGGCGACTAGGTCGCCTGACAAGTCGCCCCTGTGTGAACCGAGTCATAAAGTGAGACATCAGGGATCTGTTGAGAACCCTGATATTTCACCAAGGGGCAGTCAAAAAAACAAAAAACAAAAAAAAAACACATTCTAAAAAAAAGTACAAAAAATTACAATTCTAAAAAAATAACTTGAAGACAAATTAAGGATTAATTTTAAACGTGCTTTGCTCTCTTAAGAGCACCGCAGAGCAATTAATTTTTTCATCTTTCGGTCTTGTTCAGTGGGGGTACTGTTACTGCCATGGCTGTGAAGCATAACATCACGTCTGTGGCATTTTAGTGAATTTGATATTTTCGGGTGGGGGGAGCTATTAGGGGACCTGTGATTTCTAACAGCAGCTCTGGATATCAGCCTCAGAATATACAATTGCTCAGGTCCTGTACATCATGCAAAGGAATCTAGAGAAAGAAAATGATTGTCTATATTTCAGTATACTATTGTGACTCCGCTCTGCATATAAAGCCAATATAAAATACAAATCACTCTGTAACCTGAATGGTCAAACCAAATAGTACACACGCTGCGCTTATCAAAATAAAAATGTAAGAAATTTGTACTAAAATATTAATAAAGTATTATTGTGCTTAACATACAAAATATACAAAATCTATTAATACTATACATTAATGTGCAATAAACTTCAATGGATGAATAAATAGGTAAAAGTGCTCCAATCAGCCTGTGTATTGCAAATATTCCACAAAGCTTGTGCAATTTTCAAACATTAATAGATAATTCAAAACAAACATCCATGCGATTTAGTGTTGTATTCATGCATTTCAGTGCTGCATCTATGCAATATGATGTTAGTGCAAAGTTCAAACAATAAAAAATAAAAAAATAAAAAAAACGCACCCATGCGATTTGGTGCTGCATCCATGTGATTCTATGCAATTCAGTGCTGTGTTGCTGTGCAATGATCAAATTAACAGTCCACAGATCTTCCACAATCCATTCATGTGTTATTGTGAACACAAACTAAAGTGCTGTGCGCTCATACAAGTGCTCCCCCCAGGTGATAGCTCCTCACTTTAGGGCGTGTGACCTTGCAGTTAAGCTTGGTCAGAATGCGCCTTAAAACCTCTCTGGGTTCGATGTTATATGCAGGGTCTTGGATAGATTTGCACTGGCGCCTCTGTTCCTCACAGCAGTGCCGTTTGCACCTCAATATATCAACACCCTCCTGATGAAGATACAAATACCCCTTGTATCGAACACGCGTAGGGGAAGGGGACAGGACAGAACGTTATAAATACAACCTGTTGGGACAGATTAGCACGCCACCCCATACCGGCCGCTGTTGCCCGTTCATTTCTGCTGTTTCAGTGTGGCGCCCTTAAGCACCTTGTTACTGTGAGTACCCATTGCGGGATTTGTTTATGATTTTTAATAAATTTAGTACATACTGCACCATGAAGTCCTTTTTGTGTTGATATATTGAGGTGCAAACGGGACTGCTGTGAGGAACAGAGGCACCAGTGCAAATCTATCCAGGACCCTGCATATAACATCAAACCCATAGAGGTTCTAAGGCGCATCCTGACCAAGCTTAATTGCAAGGTCGCACGCCCTAAGGTGAGGAGCTATCACCTGGGGGGGAGCACTTGTATGAGCGCACAGCACTTTCGTTTGTGTTCACCATAACACATGAATGGATTGTGGAAGATCGGTGGACTGTTAATTTGATCATTGCACAGCAACACAGCACTGAATTGCATAGTTATTATTTTTTCAGTCAATCACACACAATTTTCACCTCCTGACTGCTGCAAATTCAATGTTAACAAATATAACAGACTATCCTTCTGAGCCCAGCAGTTTTCATTCTTGTCCCAATTTTGGGTGCCCACTACTGTCTATTGATATGTAAAACACTTTTTTTAATCAGCAATTAGTTATCAATAATAACATCTAATAAACATCATTTATTTATTGACCAGAAATCTGTAGAACAATGCTATACCTGACTCCAGCTGGGCTCCTCCACTTCTTCCTGGCAGGAAGGCCCTGGTTGGACATCGGAAGCCTCAGCTGGGATGGAAGGAAGAGTGGAAGGAAGAGTGGAGAGGGATTCCCTGACTTCAGTCTGGTCTGACAGAAATCGCAGTCTCTCATAGTACCACAGCCTGGGGACATAAACATCATCTGCTGCAGCTCCGGACCTCTGGGAATCTGTGACCTTCTTGTGCTCCCTAAGATAAGTGCTCCTCAGACCACCAATTTTAGCTTTTAAATAAGGGATGGTTGCTGTGGGGACCACCGGCTTCACCAACTCCAGCAGTTTCTCCAGCGCTGCCTGCCTCTTCTGTTTATGGTTGTAATGTGGGTGTCTGACCTGCCACAGACAGGGCAGCTCCCTGTACTTATGTCAATAAACAGGGGGAGGAAATTGTGGTCGTTGAAACCATCCATTTTCTCTGCAAGACACAACACAAGACAAACCCTAATGTCAGGCAAAACTCCCCTAACCTTGTTACAATATAGGCTTCCATTTCGAAGCAGTATAGGCCCAAGTTTAGATCCTACCTTCGTTAGCACGATCGGCGTCTCTGATGCTCCTTCCTCCGCTCACAGATCGTACGTAAGACAAACGTGTGTTACGCTTTATACACACTGCGCATGCGTATAACTCCGCCCGCCCCTGACGTTCTTTCTAGTCTATTCCCCGCCCCTTTTCGTTCAGCGCAGTGGGGGAAGAGCACATGGCGGATAGACAGCAGGTGCGTGCTAATTGTAGCAACGAGGAGGAGGAGGAGGAAAGGCTGGAGCCTGAAGCGTCCCGATCCAGAAGGAGATTTAAGGACTCAAATATGTCCTTTGGGGAGATGTTGGAGATGGTGGACATCCTGAAGAAGGCCGACTATGACGGAAAGTATGGGCCTTACCCCAACCCCAATGTCCGAAAGGCCAAGATCAAGGCGAAAGTGGTCAGGAGTCTGCACCGTAATTTCGGGGTACGACGATCGAAAGATCAGCTCAGGAAGCGGTGGTCGGACCTCAAATTCAGAGAACATGAGCAGTACAGAAAGATCCGGAGAGTGCTTCAAAAAAGTAAGTAGTTGTGCTGTGTTCCTATTCTTTATGTTTATTACGTTCGTGCTGCTCCATGTGCTTTTAGGAACTGTTGTACAGTTTAAAATGGCAACTTTCATGTTCATGGGCACATTATTCGTTCGGATCACACATTTTTCTTTTGGACTCTAAAATACCATTGTTTAGGCCATATGCATTTGGCCACCATTTTGAGGCCCTATACTTGTCTTCAAAGAATTGGGTTGTGTAGATGGCTTTGTTACTAGAATGAAATGCAAACTAGATTGTGTGTAAGGAGAGGACACTGAGCAGCTGTTTTCACATCTGGACACTGGAGCACTAGTGTGGGACCCCAGAACACCATTTTTATCAGGGGGGCCACACAGGTGCTCCAGTGTATACTATAGGGGGGTCTCCATCTGTGAAGCTTGTACCAAACAGGTAAAGTATTGCAGCTTGACAAAGGGCATTTAAAAAATTACATCTTGGAACTCAGCTAAAATAGATAATTGTACCCCACTTCCAAGCAATGTTTCCTATTTATAGTTCTGCCATCAAATATCTGTGTGCTAATTATACCATTTTTGTTTTACATAGGGGAGAAAAGACTCGGAGGACACCCCTCATCCGAGGAGACCAGAGACCCCCCACCTCTGGAAGAAGGGGAAATACCCCCAACACAAGCTGAGCAGGAGGAAGAAGACGTGGTGGAACATGTCACCACAACAGGTGAGTGTCTGCCACCACAGGCTCAGATAAGAGATGGATGGCGGCATTTTTTGGAAACAAAATTTATTTTGTGGTTCCTCTCTTTTTAGGTGATCGTGAGGTTGTGGATGAAGATCTTTTCACATCCGAAAGTGCCCAGATCCTGATCGGGGAGATCATGGGGTGTAATTTACAATTGGCAATCATCAAGCAAAACATCAATGATGTTATTCCAAAATATAAAAACATCATTGATGTTTTGGGGCGAGTTTAAAACCCCTCCAAATCACTTACTTCTTTTGTGTGCTACAATGTGCAAAATATTTTTGTGATTTTTCCCAAAGCCAAATTTGGAGGATGCACACAGTCTGTCAACATATGCTATCTGCCATCACGGGAGATCAATGGATGCGTTTTGGGGGTGCAAGCCCTTCCTCAATAATAAAGTAGCGGTGAGGAAGGGGTTTCTCCCCCAAAACACGTCCCTTGATCCCCCGTGATGGCAGGTAGCACATGTTGACATTGTGAAATTTGTGTGCATCTTCCAAATTTGGCTTTTCCTGGGGTGATTTCCCCCCATCTGAACGCAATATCAAACACAGTTCCTAAATACTCATGTCTGATATTGCCTTCAAGTTCTACCAAATGTGAACTTTGTAAGATCAAGATTTGTGTCTTTCTTGTTGTTTTTACACAGGCGTGTTTTCTATAAAATGCATTTTGATTTTGGATAATGGCACCACAAAAATTGGTATACAACAAACATGTTGTTTTGTCAGAAAAACCTTTGGTAAATGTACATGTGATTGTGCTGGTATTAAAAAGATTGTTCATCAAGAATGTGTGGATTATTGTCTCAACGCTACAACATTTTTGGGGTGATGTAATTGTTGTTTTCTGTCAAAATGGGGGTTATTTCCTAAGGGCAAATCCACTTTGCACTACAAGAGCAGTTTAAGTGCAGTTGCAAGTGCACTTGTAGTGAAAAGTGTCTTTGCATTTAGTAAATAACAGCCAACAGTGCTTTGTATAAGGTTACACAATCACGCCATTTTCTGGACTCCACACATTTCTGTCAGAGTCAGCTCAAACAAACACAATGAGTAAATGTCCACAAAGAATTATTTTTTTTTTATTTCAAAAAGGCTTCACATATTGTCTGGCATATTGATAGCCCCTCTACCCGCAAAGAACTCCAGGTATCGTAACCGGACATCACGGGCACTCAGGGAGGGCAAGCCAGGACGTCCGCTTTCAAGCGCCGTCAGTGTTGATGGATTTTGGTTTCCGGCCTCAGGCCCAACTGAGCCAGCATAGTTGGCAGAATGTTTTCTTAAAAAATTATGGAGAACACAGCACGCAAGTATTATATGGTTCAGTTTATACTCCGCCATATGGATGGGTGTCAGAAATAGTCGGAACCGGCTGGCCAGGATTCTAAATGTGTTCTCCACCACACTTCGGGCTCTGGCCAGCCAGTAATTAAAAACCCTCTGTTCCGGGGTGAGGGTCCTCATCGGGAATGGCCGCATCAGGTGGTCCCCCAGCGCAAACGCTTCATCAGCAACGAACACGAATGGGAGTCCTTCCACATTGTCCTCTGGAGCTGGCAAGTTCAAGCTGCCATTCTGGAGACGCCTGTAGAACTCCGTCTGGGCGATGACTCCACCATCGGACATCCGGCCATTCTTCCCCACGTCCACATACAAGAATTCGTAATTAGCCGACACCACCGCCAACATCACTATACTATTAAACCCCTTGTAATTAAAATAGTACGATCCCGAGTTGGGTGGTGGGACGATGTGGACGTGTTTCCCATCAATTGCCCCTCCGCAGTTAGGAAAGTCCCACCGCTGGGCAAAGTGGGAGGCCACAGTCTGCCATTCCTGTGGCGTGGAAGGAAACTGTTGAGGAAAAAACAATAAACATTACTATTTTTACTCTGAAACATGGCAAGCAGATTAGACACAAACATTATGGGGCAACCTCCAGATAGCATTTATTAAGGGGAATTTAACAAGGCCAAAGTATAAGGTACACCTATCATATTCCCCCTCCCCCCCTCTCATGGGCCATTTCTAACATTATAGGGGGGGAACTCTTGGACAGGTAACCCACTTCACTTCATTGCGAGATGAAGGCCTAAATACAGGGTATTACTTGGAACAGCCCCTTAGTTACGCTATTGGCAGCCCACTGGACAGGTAAGAAGTGTCATAATACAAAGATATAAATACACACTGTACACATTTGAGGACATTTGGACATTCTGCTATTACCTATCAAGATAATAATAGGATACAAAAACTTTAAACAGTACCATTGGAAAGTATACAGGCAGGCCCTTGCACTACATGCTTTGGGGAATTCATCCATAAATCAGAGCACAAAAGAGATGGGTATAGTGTGTATGGGTTTGGCAAAGTCAGCAGATAGATGATTGAGGATACGTAGAGAATTGGGATTACATTACCAAACATTTTAGGGGGTGTTTGGGGTAAAGCACTACTATGGAGCAGATAAAATACATTGTTAAGTGACTACATGAGGTGAATATAGGGCACGAGACACCATGCTGGGGAGGTTATTGAAGGGCAAATATGTATGAAGGACCTAAAATAATAATTACATAAAAATCCAGCATGCATGAGGACAAAGGGGACATTCACAGCATATTCCAATCATGGTAATTAGGGAATGAGGAAAGAAATACAATATATTAGCAAACATTCAAGACAATAAAATGTGATATAAAAGGATAAAAATCTTACCTTCATATATTCCTTCTGAAGGACTTGGATGATGGCAGAACAGGTCTCTGGGATAATGATCCCCAGAGCCTGGGGGGAGATGCCTGTCGAGAACTTGAGGTCCTGCAGGCTTCTCCCTGTGGCCAAATACCGCAAGGTAGCGACCAACCTCTGCTCCGGAGTGATGGCTTGCCTCATGCAGGTATCCTGCCTGCTGATATAGGGGGTCAGCGAAGCCAACAAACGGTGAAACACGGGGTCCGTCATCCTGAGAAAGTTCCTGAAATCATCAGGATTATTCTCATGGATCTCACGGAGCAAAGGCATATGACAGAACTGGTCACGCTGAAGCAACCAATTCTTGGTCCATGAACTCCTCCCCACCCTGTTCATGGACTGGACTTGTGTCAAGGTCAGGACCCCAACACCAAGCCCCCGCACAGCACGAACTCTATGAGGAGTACGCATACGAAACATGGCTAGAAAACGGTCGGCTGCTCAGAACGAAGTAACAGAACGCACTGAAGAACAGCAAGGCCTGTGAAGAGCGAACTGAAAAACAGTAACGAACGAACAAGAATACAATGACTACTTAAAGTCATGCGGAACTTGCTGCACGCACTGAAGAGCAGATACAAACCCACAAGCACAAACTGAACCGCAGAATACGATCTGAAAACCACGAGTCTGAAAAAGCGCGAATCGTCTCTCACCAAACTTTTACTAACACGAGATTAGCAAAAGGAGCCCAAAGGGTGCCGCGCTTGGTTCTGAACCGGCCTTTTCTAGTCTCGTTGTACGTGGTGTACGTGACCGCGTGGTTGGCGATCGGAAATTCCGACAACTTTGTGCGTCCGTGTGTAGGCAAAACAAGTTTGAGCCAACATCCGTCGGAAAAAATCCTAGGATTTTGTTGTCGGAATGTCCGAACAAAGTCCGACCGTGTGTACGCCCTATAATACTTTATTAATATTTTAGTAGAAATGTCTTTCATTTTTATTTTGATAAGCGCAGTGTGTGTACAATTTGGTTTAACTATTTTGCATGGTTATGAGACATGCGTAACGTTAGCAGCTGATCATTTGCAAAGATATACTATTTTGGAGACCAGATTTGGTCAATTACCTGGAGGCTCACAGGACCACAAATTAGCAACCTGAATGGTCCCTTTCCAATATTATGACACACAATGATGTTGATATACTAAAGGAATAAAAAATGTTTCCTCAAGTCAATGTTCACTTTGTGAAGTGAATGGTGGTAAATAAGGCAAACCTGCACCCACATTAAATATCCAATTATGTGCAAGAAACAGAAGGAAAAAAACAGGATTTTTGGTTGATTGAAGTGAACACACAGTGGCTCGGTAGTTATCACTTCCGATTGGCAGCACTAGGGTTGTCGGTTCCAATTCCAACCATGGCACTACATGCATGGAGTGTAGGTTTCCTCCCACACTCCAAAGACATGCTGGTAGGTTAAATGGATCCTGTCAAAATTGGTCCTAGTATGTGTATGTATGAATGTGAGTTAGGGACCTTAAATTGTAAGTTCCTTGAGGGTGGGGACTGATGTGTATGGAAGAGCCCTTGGGCCATCATAAAAAAAAAAAAATACTCATTGGTCCTAAAATCTTCCTAATAGAGACTACTATATTTATAAACTCAGAATTCTGACTTTGAATCTCAGAATTCTGACTTTGAAACTCAGAATTCTGACTTTGAATCTCAGAATTCTGTCGAAATTTTTTTTTTTAAACTTACATTTCTGAATTTCAATCTCAGAATTCTGAGTTTCAAAGTCAGGATTCTGTTTTTTTTTATGATGGCCCCAGGGCTCTTCCATAGATGTGAATGTACAATATACTGTATCTAAAAAAAATTTGGAAACAGGGCTCTTCGTGGTTGTCATTTTATAAAAATATTACCTGTTTCTGGAACTTTGAGACACTGTTAATTATGAAATATTGCTACATATTTAAGTTTTTATATATTTTCATTATAATAAAGCTAATTTTATCAAGATAAGACTGGTATCAACTGTATTGCTTTTTAAAAAAAAATCTCCATTTGTTTTAACTAACAGCTTGCACAAGGCGGGAGAGGGAGGAGCCGGATGTGGGCGGCTGGCTGGATGCGATGCTAAGCCCGGGAAGCCTGGAGTCTCCCTCCCTGAGATGCTGGCTCGTGCGTAGGTAGAGCGGCAGCGTTCCCCTCCCCCTCGTTCTCCTACCCGTCTCCCCCCCCGGCAAGACTGTCTCGCTGCTGTTCCCTCGGATCCCCGGTCACCTGGTTTTGCCCCTACCGTTCCGCCGCCTCTCCCCCCCCCTCTCCCCCTGATGTGAAAGCCGTTGTCGTGGTTACGCCGCGCGGCACACCAGAGAGACGGGGCGGCTAACACTGGAGCAAACAGCCGCCCTCTGACACTGGCTCAGCCCTGCTCTGCCCTCCCTGACGTGTATGGATGAGCTGCAGGCGATACCCATCTCAGATCGGGCGCTCAGGAAAAAGATGAGAAAAGCCAAAAGGCAAGCGGAGAGAGCCTGGTAGTTATAACAAAGGAAGGGGTAAGTGCATGATACCTGGCCAGGGGAAGAAACGAGTGACGGAGGAGGAGGGAAACCAGCACAAGGGACGGATGACAGATGAAGATTGGCAAGTAGCCCAAGTTCATGATTATCTCTGCTTAGTTTTCTCTCTCATACCTGAGATGTGTCACTTGCTTGAAAGGGACGGTGAACCGTGAACCCACAGAGGCAGGCTAGCTGCAAGCAAAATAATTTTTATTTTTTTTTTGTGTGTTTTAAGGAGCAGCTGATACATGTACCTGAGACCTATAGCTTTTGCAGTGTTGTTGTGTCCAGCTATTTTTCCGTTGTTGTTCGGGGTAAAACCCATAGGAGACATAACAAGCTCGGTGTAGCGATTTATGGTCAATAATGTAGCTGAAACAACAGAGGGAGGTGGCTGGTTAGCAAATGCAACATCAGGGATCTCAAGTTTTGACTGTCTTGGATGTCATCTGCTGGTACCGGACTCTTTACCATGAGTAAAAGTCGAAACCCAAGCTATTTAAAATAAAAAAACTGACTGCATCACACATCAAGGACACTTCAAGGGACACCCGGGAATTCTGGGCAGCTCTTGTACAGAAAAGATACCGCCATCTTAAAAGCTTAAGTTTTTTTTTTCAGTAACATAGTGGATACCCTGACCAAACATTTATCCCAACTAAGGAGGCTTCTTTTTTTTTTTTTCTCTTTTTTTTTTTCATGTGTTTTTCTTTTTATTTACAACTACATCCATACATCCATATCTAACCGCATCATACAGAAAAAGATAACAGAGAAGGAAAAGGGAGAGAGAAGGGAAGGAAAAAGAAAAAAAAGAAGCACAGCCAGCGGAGAAAAGGTGATTAAAGAGGGCCTCACCACAAGGGGGTACTATCAAGTGGTTGTATCAAGGGGCGGTGAACGGCCACAGTTGCAGCTATACTTATGGTTCACCCTCAGTTCATCTGAAGCCCCTCCCCAGAAAAGCTACTGTTATATTAAAAGTGCTAGTTTTCCCAGTAACTGTCAGGGTATCACCAGCACTAGACGTGGGCGTCGGCGCGCGCCTATGCGCCGGCGCGCTCCATCGCACACTTCCCAGCAAGATCCTGGTGTTCCCGGGCGTCAGCGCGGCGCCAGGGCACACGCGGGTACGCGGCGCTCGGGCGCGCGCGCGGGTGCACGTGTGCGTGTACGGGCGTGCGCGCGTTCGCGATAGCGCCGGTTTGGCGCCAAAGTGCATATATAAATCCCCCTGTGCCTCTGGCACATTGCTGCTTCGTCTCAGCTTGTGATCCGTGTATAACTTGAATCTGTTTGCTGTTACCCGTCTGACCCGGCTTGTTGACTATCCGTCCTGCTCCTATCCGACCCGGCTTGCCTGACTACTCTTCTGCTACCTGCCTGATACCGTTGCCAACCTCCGCCTGCCGACCGACTCTGCCTCTGCCTGCTGCTTTTGCCTGTCTCATACCCGTGCTGACCCGGACTGTCTGACCCTGCTTGTGCCTGCTGTTGCCCTGTGCTGTAGCACCTTCAGCTCCAGCTCCAGTGATCTCTGCATCTACAAGTGTTCCAGTGTGCTGCCTCCAGTGTCTACCTGATCTGCAGTCCAGCCATCCCTGAGGGATCTCTCATCACATCTGCTCCAGAGACTCCGCTCCACAGGCACTCCTACCCCACTGTGCTCAGGAGACCACTGTTCCCACTCCAGTGGCTCCTGAACCAGCGTTGTATGAGAGGTCTTCTCCTACAAGTCAGGCTCTACTACCAGGTACCTAACAGTACGAAGCAGCCATGTCTGAGCCTGCAGGAGATACCTCTCCAATGAAGGAGATATGCACACACCTGGCGGCTCTCACCCAAGCAGTACAAGCTCTTCAGGACAATTACAATAGACTGGAAGGACAAGTTCAGAACCTGGCGGGGTCCAACCCTTCTGCTTCTTCTTCCTCTGCTGCTGCTCCAACACAGACCGCTTCAGGGCCCGCAGTTGTGATGCTCCCACCTGAACCACGGGTCCCCATTCCAGAAAGATTCTCTGGGGATCGGGCTAAGTTTCGGACCTTCCGCAATGCTTGCCAGCTCTTTTTTGCCTTACAGCCCAGAACTTTTTCATTGGAGGCCACTAAGGTTGGATTTGTCATCTCCCTCCTGCAAGGGGAACCTCAGACCTGGGCCCATCGTTTACTGGAAGGAGACTCGGCTCTAACCCAATCCTTATCCGCCTTCTTCCAAGCCATGGCACAGTTATATGAGGACCCTCAGCAGACTACTTCAGCTGAATCTGCCCTGTTCGCGCTCCAACAAGGCCGCAGACCCGCGGAGGACTATGTTACTGAATTCAGACGTTGGAGCGCGGACACACAGTGGAATGACGCGGCCCTGCGTCACCAGTTCCGCATTGGACTGTCTGAAAGCTTGAAAGACGAACTGGCTCGTGTAGGTGTGCCAAATACTTTAGAGACTTTGATCACCCTAACCATTCAGATCGATCGTCGCCTCCGAGAACGACGATCTGAACGATCAGTTCAACCAAACCGCCCGACCTGGATGACAGCCCGAGCTCCGATGCCTGCAACACGCTACTCCCCTGCATCCAGTTCTAATCCAGTGCATACCACACCAGATACCTCCGAACCCATGCAACTAGGGGTGATGCGACCTGCTTTGTCTCCCGAAGAACGTGCCCGGCGTCGGCAATTAAATCTGTGCCTTTACTGTGGTGGAACCGGGCATTTTGTCCATAATTGCCCAGTTAGAATGAGTAAGTGTCCATCTCCTATACCTACCAGTTTTTCTGCCTTATCTACCAATTCTACCCATCTTGCCGTTCTTCTCTCGTTACAGCTTCAAGAAAAGACACTCCAAGTCAACGCAATTATTGATTCCGGGGCATGCAGCTGCTTTATAGACTTAAGCTTTGCTAAGCAGCATAATATTCCCCTACAGACCAAGACCCATGGACTTTCTGTCTTCCTTGCCGACGGCTCTCGTATCAGATCTGGGCAAGTGACGCAAGAGACTCTGCCATTACCCACTACAATTGACTCTCAACATAAGGAATTGCTGATCCTGGACGCCATTACCTCCCCTATGTTTCCCATCATCCTAGGCATTCCCTGGCTCCGGGCTCACAACCCACACATCCATTGGGTCTCCGGAACAGTGAAATTCCTGTCATCTTACTGCCAGGACCACTGTCTGGCGAAGGATCTGGACTCCCAGGCTACCCTGCTATGCCTGGACACCGACCAGAAAAATTGTCAGATCATTCCCAAACAGTATCATAATTACATTGATGTCTTCAGCAAGAAGGGGGCCGACTCTCTCCCACCTCATCGCCCCTACGATTGCCCCATCGAATTGCTGCCGGGATCCGAAATTCCCTTCGGACGCATCTTCCCTCTATCCGAGAAAGAACAAGAAGTGCTGAAGTCTTACATAGATGAAAACTTGGCCAAGGGATTCATTCGCCATTCCACTTCTCCAGCAGGTGCGGGTATATTCTTTGTTGCTAAAAAAGACAAATCTCTCCGCCCGTGCATTGACTACCGAGAACTGAATAAGATCACGGTCAAGAATCGGTATCCCCTACCTTTGATACCCGAACTGTTTCAGAAATTAAGGACTGCTGTCATTTTCACTAAGCTTGATCTGAGAGGGGCTTATAACCTGATCCGCATTCGGGCTGGGCATGAGTGGAAAACAGCTTTCCGGACCCGATTCGGGCATTATGAATATTTAGTCATGCCCTTTGGACTCTGCAATGCCCCTGCGACTTTTCAACACCTGATTAATGACGTGCTTAGAGACTTCCTAGACCTATTTGTGATTGCATATCTAGATGATATTTTGATCTTTTCAGAATCCCTGGATCTTCATCGAAAACATGTTTGCCAAGTGTTGGGTCGTCTCCGCTTACACAGACTTTATGCAAAAGCGGAGAAATGCGAGTTTGAGCGAGAAAGCATTCAGTTCTTAGGCTTAATCATTTCCTCCACTGGCATCAGGATGGATCCACAGAAGGTGTCTGCTGTTCTGGACTGGCCGGTACCCCTGGACAAGAAGGGGGTGCAACGATTCATCGGTTTTGCAAATTTCTACAGAAAATTTATCAGGGGTTTTTCTGCGATAATCGCACCAATCACTCAACTAACCAAACAAAATACCCGTTTTTCCTGGAATCACCCAGCCCAAGAAGCTTTTGAGAACCTCAAGAGACTATTCACCTCAGCACCTATCCTCAGTCATCCTGAACCATCCTTGCCATTTATTTTGGAAGTGGACGCTTCTGAAATAGCGGTCGGAGCGATACTCTCACAACGAAGGGGCAGTAAAGATGATATGCATCCTGTGGGGTTTTTCTCCCGAAAACTTTCCTCCGCGGAAAGGAACTATGATGTTGGAGACCGGGAACTTCTTGCCATCAAAACTGCATTAGAGGAGTGGAGGTACCTGCTGGAGGGGGCTATGCATCCAGTACTAATTTATACTGACCACAAAAATCTAGAATATCTACGTTCCGCTAAAAGGCTAAGACCCCGACAAGCCCGCTGGGCGCTGTTTTTTTCACGCTTTTCCTTCCACATTACCTATCGGCCAGGTTCAAAAAACGTCAAACCAGACGCATTATCACGTATGCATGACAACCCAAAAGACTCATCTGCTCCGGATACCATTCTACCGGCAAACAATTTTCTGCTCATTCAAACCGATCTCCTCTCCCAGATTAAAGAAGCTTCCTCTGAATCAGCCAGACCCGCAGGGATTACCTTAAGTAACAGGGACGGACTACTCTGGAAAGGGAGCCAAATTTTTGTTCCTGAGGAGGTTCGGGTCAAGGTCTTAGCACTTCTTCATGACCACCCGCTGGCAGGTCACTTCGGGGTTCGTAAAACCTTGGAGTTGGTACAGCGTACCTTCTGGTGGCCCAATTTAAAGGACTTTTGTGAGAAATATGTTAGCTCATGTCCTATCTGTACCCAGAATAAAACTTCCAGGAGTCGAGCTTGGGGTCTGTTAAAACCCTTACCGGTACCCGATAGGCCTTGGAAAATGATATCCATGGACTTTATTGTAGAGCTGCCATGTTCTGAGGGATGTTCCGCAATTTTTGTGGTAGTTGATCGTTTTACCAAAATGGCCCATTTTCTTCCATTAAGGGGAACCCCGTCAGCTATGGAAACTGCTCACGTCTTCATCAAGGAGATCGTTAGACTCCACGGAATCCCCGTAAACATAACTTCTGACAGAGGGGTACAATTTACCTCACGCTTCTGGAGAGCCCTGTGTGAGTCTTTAAAAATCAAGCTGGCTTTGTCTTCGGCCTATCACCCCCAGACCAACGGCCAGACAGAGAGAACCAATCAGACTCTTGAGCAGTATATTAGATGTTTTACTTCCTTTTCTCAAAATGATTGGGTATCCTTGCTGCCCTTGGCAGAATTTGCCTACAATAACGCCAAGCACTCAGCCACTGGTCAATCCCCCTTCTTCGCTAATTATGGGTTCCATCTAACCTTTTTACCAGATTTTCTTCCAGAGTCCTCAGTTCCAGCAGTGCAAAATACGGTAGACTTCATCAATAGTAACAACCAGATGTTGCAGGAAGCAGTGTCCAAGGCTCAGGCGGACAGCAAGAGGATCTTTGACCGAAGGAGAAGAGGGGAATTGAAGCTTCAGCCGGGCGACCAGGTATGGCTTTCTACAAATAATATCAAACTAGCCTGTCCTTCTAAAAAGTTGGCACCTAGGTTTATGGGACCTTTTCCGGTTAGGAGGAAAATTAATGAAGTCTCGTATGAACTGACTTTGCCTGACTCTCTTAAAATTCATCCTGTGTTTCATGTGTCCTTGCTCAAGCCTGCTGTACCTGATCCCTTTCCTGGTAGAGGAACTAGACCTCCTGAACCTATTTTGGTTGACGGTAACGAGGAATTTGAAGTTGAAGATATCCTCGATTGCAGGAAAAGACAGGGGCAGATCCAGTTCCTAATCAAATGGAAGGGCTACGGCCCAGAAAATAATTCATGGGAACCTGATAGCAATGTGCATGCTAGGCGTTTAGTTCGAGCCTATTTTGCTAACCATCCTGAAAAAAGACTTTTGGGCACCCGGAGGTTGCCCCTTGGGGGGGGGCAATGTCAGGGTATCACCAGCACTAGACGTGGGCGTCGGCGCGCGCCTATGCGCCGGCGCGCTCCATCGCACACTTCCCAGCAAGATCCTGGTGTTCCCGGGCGTCAGCGCGGCGCCAGGGCACACGCGGGTACGCGGCGCTCGGGCGCGCGCGGGTGCACGTGTGCGTGTACGGGCGTGCGCGCGTTCGCGATAGCGCCGGTTTGGCGCCAAAGTGCATATATAAATCCCCCTGTGCCTCTGGCACATTGCTGCTTCGTCTCAGCTTGTGATCCGTGTATAACTTGAATCTGTTTGCTGTTACCCGTCTGACCCGGCTTGTTGACTATCCGTCCTGCTCCTATCCGACCCGGCTTGCCTGACTACTCTTCTGCTACCTGCCTGATACCGTTGCCAACCTCCGCCTGCCGACCGACTCTGCCTCTGCCTGCTGCTTTTGCCTGTCTCATACCCGTGCTGACCCGGACTGTCTGACCCTGCTTGTGCCTGCTGTTGCCCTGTGCTGTAGCACCTTCAGCTCCAGCTCCAGTGATCTCTGCATCTACAAGTGTTCCAGTGTGCTGCCTCCAGTGGCTACCTGATCTGCAGTCCAGCCATCCCTGAGGGATCTCTCATCACATCTGCTCCAGAGACTCCGCTCCACAGGCACTCCTACCCCACTGTGCTCAGGAGACCACTGTTCCCACTCCAGTGGCTCCTGAACCAGCGTTGTATGAGAGGTCTTCTCCTACAAGTCAGGCTCTACTACCAGGTACCTAACAGTAACACAGTGGTCACCCCTGTTAAACACTTATTACAACCAAGTAGGCTGTTCTTGCTACATTTATTTATATATCTTCTATAATCTATATGTAACGGCCTCACACAGCAAAATCAAACACAGCCAGCGGAGGAAAGCCGTTCAGAGCTGGCCTAAAGATAAGGGGGTACTATTAAGAGGTTGAGAAGGAAGCTTTGCCCAGGGCTTTCCCCCCACCAGCACATAAAAGTGAGAAAGAGGGCAGTGGACCAGGGCATCGATTGGGTGATACAAAAAGGCGGGCAAGTGAAAATATCAGGTACAAAAAATTCATCAAATTAATGAATGGACTAGAGTCATTCGTCAAACAAGAGAAGACGGACTATGTAAACAAACCATTGAAATACTATAGTGTCAGCCGCAGTCAGAACTAGTTTCCAGTGACCAGTTTGACATTGAACCCCCGTCCATAAGGGACCTAGAATTTGGACCTTCTAATCCGGACAAAACAGGGCCCCCTTGGAAACCCTCTGGGGAGCTTCCTAAAGCTTCATAAGCCCCTCCTGGTAGACTTTTCAAGTCTATTTCAGACGGGGCAAACTCAGAAGGTGCTTCCTTGGGCCTAAGAGTGGGATCCTGGAAAACAGGAGGAGAGGGAAGGGAAGAGTAGGTGGAGCAAGTGCCCGTACCAAGTGTACTAACCAGGAAGAAATGAAAGGTAAATCTACGAAGGGGGCGACTGCTAACCCTACCAACCCACCCAGGACAAGTGCAAGCCCGGGAACCATCCGAAAGTACATGGTGCACGAGACTGGCAAAGACAGCCCAGGTAAACAAAAAGAGACTAAAAGTAAAACTCCCGAGTGCACTCCCAGGATAGGGACAAGACGACAGATAGTCGAGGCCGATATCCACATAGGAAGCAGTGAAACAGTAGAAGATACAACAATGGAACCCCAACAAAAAAAACTACTCCCTACTAAAGGCGAAATGGCAGAAATGTTCGCAAAGCTGGAAGTAACCATAAAGGGTGAAATAGGCTCTCTCCGTGAAGACATGAATCACATCTTGCAAAGAGTGGAAGAGGCAGAAACAAAGATGGACAAGCAAGAAGAAGAGATAAAAGATCTCAAATCTCAGATGGAAGAGCTTCAGAGAGAGCAGAGAAATTTACGATATAGATTGGAAGATCAAGAAAATCGGAACAGAAGGAAAAATTTACGGATCAGGGGTCTACCAGAGACACAGGGGGGAATAGAAGATCTACAGGGAATAATGGATGAGATTTTTGGAAGCATGGTAAACCCCCCTGATACAAGTAAGAAGATAAAGTTTGAGAGAATACATAGGATCAGAAAACCGGCTGAAATAAGAGAGGAGGTCCCAAGAGATGTCATCGCAAGATTTCATAACTACATTGACAAAGAGAAGATAAAGGCTAATCTGAAAAAGAACTATCCAGTGAAGTTTGGAGAGACAAATCTGCAGATCTTTCCAGACCTGGCAGCTGAGACGTTGGCCAGGAGAAGACTACTGAAACCACTTCTAGAACAGTTAAAAACATACGATGTTCAATATTCTTGGGGCTTCCCAGCCTGCCTAACAGGACGTAAAGACGGCCGATCGGCCACCCAGATTCCCAGAAGAAACAGCAAAATTTTGCAAGCGCTTAGAGGTGCCTCTGGTGGAAATCCCGGGTTGGTGGGTAAAGACTGGGGACACAGAAACCTCGGGGGAGCAGCAGGCTTGGAGGCCAGTATTTAAAATGAAAAAACCATAAGTGGAGAAGCTACACGAGCTAAGGAAATAGAAATTAAGTAGGATTCTCTGAGTTACGGGGGGGTGCGATTCGGGGGTGGGGGGGCGGGGGGGGACTGACAGGCACGGGTACCCCACTGTTTCAGGGGGAGTATTGGGTCCAGGGTAGCCCAGTCTGAGTTCAACCTCAAGGGGGATAACCGAAGGGCCGGGAGGAGCTGGAGGGGCCACGGTTTCTTAGGTCATGGGACGGCCTAGTACCCTCACGGGGAAGGGGGTGGAGGGGGGAGAGGGGGGGACGGGGGGGAAGGAGGAAGAGGGTGGGTAGGGGAGGGGGGATTGGGCAGGGGTTGAAGTCCGGTAAGAATTTACGAATATTTCGAATTAGAAATCCCGTGGACACCACTCTGCTGCAGGGTCTAGGAAAGATTTCCGGAAGTACATATGAGTAACATAAAAATAATATCATATAACGTGCGCGGTCTGAACGCACGAATTAAGTGTGCCAACATACTGCAGGAACTAAAACTTCTGGGGGCTGATGTGGTATTCCTTCAGGAGACTCACTTTCTCCTGGAGAGAGACCATAAAATTTTCTCAAGGGACTTTCCAGTCTGGTTGTACGGCGACTCACCCACACTGCGTGCAAAAGGTGTAGCCATAGGGTTTGCCAGAGGAGTAAGGTTCGATATACAGGAGAGAAGGACTGATCCGGAGGGTCGGTTTTTGTTCCTGAAAGGGAAACTAAACGGTATTGAATGCTCTCTGGCAAACATATATGGCCCAAATAAAAACCCATATGGATATATGATCGAGAGGATGGCCGAATTCTCGGAATTCAAGGAAGGTCTAGCTGTAATGGCTGGTGATTTTAATTTGTGTTTGGACCCAGCGAAGGATAAATCGTCCCATGTGCGGGGGACGAGCATGGCCTGGATCAACAGAGTGAGAAAGAAAATGCACCAGTACCAGGTGGTGGATGTATGGAGGGCGCAGCATGTTGATAGCAGGGACTATACGTTCTATTCCCCCGTACATGGGACTTATTCCAGACTGGATTTTTTTCTGATCGATCACTGCAGGCTAGAGGAGATTGTCAGTTCAAATATCGGGGTAATGACCTTCTCTGACCACGCGCCTATAAGCTTAACAGTAAACATGAGACAGACACATAATAAGAGCCCTAGCTGGAAGGTAAATGAAGAACTAATAAACGATAAAGAGATAAGGGACCTAGTGTCAAAGGAACTAGAGTTTTATTTTAAAACTAATGAAACAGCTGAAGTCTCGGAGTCAACAGTATGGGAGGCACACAAAGCCTATATCAGGGGGATCTTGATTAAGGCAGGTGCGGAAAAGAAGAGAAAGAGAAGGGAAGAAAAACTCGAAACAATGAACGAGATACGGGAACTTGAATTGATGCACAAAAAGGATGGGGGGAAGGAGGTGCTTCTAAGACCTCACAATAAAAGAGAGGCCATGAGAACTTTAATCGAACAAGAAACACGAGTAATGTACAACCTCCTAAAGAGAGAGAGATATGTGGGAGGAAATAAACCGGGGAAGTACCTTGCAAAGACCCTAAAAATAAAGAAGTCCAATAACTACATTGAGAAAATCAAGACGTCAGACGGGGAGGTAAAGTACAGAACAAGTGAGATTGCCAAAACCTTTCAAAATTATTATGAAGGATTATACTCCATTAATAACACGACCCCAAAAACCGAGGCTGACAGAAAAAGGGAGAGAGCGAAAGTTTTTTTGCAGGAGCTATGATTAAAGAAAATAGAAGAAGATAAATTTAATTTATTTGAGGGCCCCATTACAGAGGAGGAAATTAAAAAAACACTGAGGGAGATGCCAGTGGGGAAAAGCCCGGGACCGGACGGTTTCTCCGTAATATATTATAAAAAATTCCAAGATCTCCTAATTCCCAAATTATGTACATACATGAATGGGATTGGCACAAAGTGGGAGATGGGCAGAGAAGCGTCAGAAGCGATTATAGCCATCATATTGAAGGAGGGCAAGGACAGCTCACTCTGTTCTAGCTACAGACCAATAGCGCTCCTCAATGTAGATACGAAACTGTTCGCGAAAATTCTCGCGGGGAGAGTGAAGAACATCCTGAATAATATGGTACACCCAGATCAGGTGGGATTCACCCCAGGTAGGGAGGGACGGGATAATGGGATCAGAACCCTTATGGTAACCCAAAAAATGAGGGAGAGTGGAGCCCCAGGGCTACTCCTGTCAATAGACGCTGAGAAAGCTTTTGACAGGGTAGACTGGGGCTTCATGTTTTGTATGCTGAAGGAAATAGGATTTGGGCCTATTATGACCAGACGGATAAAGGCGCTGTACACATGTCCTTCAGCAAGGGTTAAGGTTAACGGAACTTTATCGGAGCCGTTCGTAATGACTAACGGAACGAGACAAGGATGCCCATTGTCCCCCCTTTTATTTGTGTTAACGCTCGAGCCCTTGCTGGAAAGGATAAGGCAGAACCCGGATATATCAGGGGTATTTGATGGAGAAGAAGAACACAAATTGGCTGCCTTTGCAGACGATATTCTTCTTTATATCACTAGACCGAGAATAACTCTCCCTAATCTGCTCAAAACCTTGAAAGAATATGGGAAAATTTCAAATTTTAAGATAAATCCAGCCAAATCTGAAATATTAGAAATCAATATGATGGATAAAAAAGATTGCACGGTCCACAAAGAGTTCCCATGTGCGTGGGGAAAAAAGGAGATAAACTATCTTGGGATAAAGATAACAGCGAATAGAGAGTCATTGTTTCAGGTTAATTTCGTCCCTCTCCTTAATGAGGTCAAGGGAGAGTTGGGTAGAATTACAAGAGGACAGCTGTCATGGGGGGGTAGAATTAACATCATTAAGATGGCAATATTGCCAAAGATCTTATTTAAAATGCAAATGCTCCCCATCCCATTACCACAAGAATATCTTAAAAAATTGCACTCACTTTTTATAAAATTTATTTGGAGGGGGAAAAAAGCACGGATAAGTTATACCACACTTGTTAGGGACAAAGAGAATGGGGGTTGGGGTGCCCCTGACATAAGATGTTATCACGAAGCAATTACTTTATCAAGAATTATAGATTGGGCAAAAGGAAACAAAGAAAAGCGGTGGGTGAAAATGGAAAACACGATTAGTAAAGTAGAGTTGAGTAAAGTAATTTGGATACCTCCACGTTTTAGGAAATTTAGCTCTGGGGCACATATAATCACTAGACACACTTTTAAAACATGGGACAAGTTGTATAAAAGGGAGAAATGGGAGTATATCTCCCCTTTGATCCCTTTGAGGGACACTGAATTTTTTGCACCAGGAATGGAGATTCTTAGTGGGAGATGGATCTTGCAGGAAGGAGCTCAGCTAAAGGATATTATGATTAAAGGCAAACTGTGCTCATTTCAGGAGTTAAAAAATAAAAGCAATCTTATGATCCTCAATAGATGGAGATATTTTCAGTTAAAAAATTTTGTTGAAACGCTCCCCCAACCTATCAGAACGTTGGACAACCTCCAACCGTTAGAGAAACTTTGCGTTGGTCAGATAGGGAAGAAGGTGATTTCTAAAACTTATAGGTTATTGAGGGATCTGAAGGGAACAGATATTCCAGTATATATCAAAAAATGGGAGTCAGAATTAAACTCAAAACTCAGAAATGACGAGGCTACAATTCTATTAAAGCGAGTTCACAATACTTCCGTAAACTATAAAGAGTCAGAGTTAAACTACAAATGTTTGTCAAGATGGTACATCACCCCAGACAGAGCTTCCAAATACCAGAATGAAACCTCACAATTCTGCTGGAGGGGGTGCAAAGAGCTGGGTACAATGGCACACATTTGGTGGCAGTGCAGAAAAATAAGGGAATTCTGGGATAAGATAAGGGAAACTATAGGCGAGATAACCCAAATAGCTATCCCGGACGACCCATGGGCATGTTTATTTCACGGATTTAGAATGCCAACCGAATCATATCTAGGAACACTTGTACCACAAATGTTGAATGCAGCAAAAAATCTTGTTGTAAGACACTGGCAGGAGAAAAATGGCCCAACTATACAAGAATGGTATGATAAAACAAATGAAATTCAGAATTTAGAATACCTGAGATACATTGAAGAAGCGGAAGTGGAGGAGTATGAGGAAAAATGGAAGGGGTGGCAAAAATTTAAAAGCTCAATAAGGGCTGTAGAGGTCTTGGGAAATCAATAGACACAGCTAATGAAGCTTTCGGGGAGTAGCCAGAGATGAGTATGGAGCAGCAGGGGTGGTGTCCACCGGGAGGGATAGATACAGTTAGTTTGGAGGTACACGGATGAAAGAAAAATAGGACTTCGAGGAGGTGGGGTGGGCTGGCGGGTGGGGAAGGGAAGGGGGGTTTAAGTCTCGACTCTACTGATAAAGTCGCTGAGGGAAGGTGCGATGCCGTAAGCATGCAGATTAAATAAAAGACATCTGTAATTAAAAAAAAAAAAAAAAACTAACAGCTTGCACACGAGCGAAAGGTCCTTTGGTTTAAACCTCTGCAATTAAATATATAAACAGTGATGTTACTTAGATGTCCTGAATGACAATATTTAAAATTAAAAGCAACATTACCTTAAAATCTCAGGAATATTATCATTTTAGCTTAGAACCAAAGTTAGGGTCTTCCCCATAATGGATGTTTGCTGAATTTTTTTTGCCCAAGAAACATACGCAAAAATGCCTTAGGGACTTATTTGACCTGGGTTAGCCTTCTGCTCATCTGTTATCTAATGATCACGGTCATCTCAGATATATATCTTGCAGCTTCCAAGTTGTCCCTGAATGTCTGAGATCACATCCAGTAGTTATTAATCATGTTGTCTGGCCATAAGCCGGATTCTTTCTGGAGGAATGAGGGAGATCTATTACATTGTTCCTAACAGCTAGAGTTACATTATTAGCTTGCTGGGCTGTAGGATTTTATGAACTGTGGCAGTTGTATTGGGCTCGTGACCTCCACTGAATTGTTAGAATTACCATTTTCAACACTTCTATAGGATTATTAATTTAAGTGAATCTATTACGGGGTACTGCATTTACCAAGTATGGCATTACAATTAAGGAGCTATAATATCTATGTCTCTTACTATTCCATGTTCAATGTCATCTAGAGTAGCAACCAGCATTTTTGGATGTATCTTGATAATATAAATTTAATGCAGCATTGGAATACCGTTCTAATGTAGAAAAACTGTAATACATCAATGCTTAAATATTGTAAGAATGGTCATATACGTATCCTACATTATACCATGTATGTTAAGCTGTTCCTGAGATTATAGTTCAGAACAAACACAACTAAATAAAATGACCAAAACAATGTGAATTAATATAGACTGCCACTAAAACATAGTTTGTGCCTTGAAAAAAGTATTCATACTCCTTGAAATTTTCCACATTTTGTGATGTTACAACCAAAAACGTAAATGTATTTTATTGGGATTTTATGTGATAAACCAACACAAAGTGGAACATAATTGTGAAGTGGAAGGAAAATGATAAATGTTTTTCAATTTTAATTACAAATAAATATGTGAAAAGTGTGGTGTGCTTTTGTATTCAGCCCTCTGAGTCAATACTTTGTAGAACCACCATTCACTGCAATTACAGCTGCAAGTCTTTTTGGGGATGTCTCTACCCGCTTTACACATCTAGAGTGACATTTTTGCCTATTCTTCTTTGCAAAATAGCTCAAGCTCTGTCAGATTGTATGGAGAGTGTCTGTGAACGGCAATTTTCAAGTCGTGTCACAGATTCTCAATTGGATTTAGGTCTGGACTTTGACTGGACCATTCTAACACATGAATATGTTTTGATTTAAACCATTCCATTGTAGCTCTGGCTGTATGTTTAGGGTTTTTGTCCTGCTGGAAGGTAAACCTCCACATCAGTCTCAAGTCTTTTGCAGACTCTAATGCCCCGTACACACGATCGGACATTGATCGGACATTCCAACAACAAAATCCATGGATTTTTTGCGACGGATGTTGGCTCAAACTTGTCTTGCATACACACGGTCACACAAAGTTATCGGAAAATCCGATTGTTCTGAACGCGGTGACGTAAAACACGTACGTTGGGACTATAAACGGGGCAGTAGCCAATAGCTTTGTGTCTCTTAATTTATTCTGAGCATGCGTGGCACTTTGTGCGTCGGATTTGTGTACACACGATCAGAATTTCTGACAACGGATTTTGTTGTCGGAAAATTTTATAGCAAGCTCTCAAACTTTGTGTGTCACAAATTCCGATGGAAAATGTGTGATGGAGCCCACACACGGTCGGAATTTCCGACAACAAGGTCCTATCACACATTTTCCGTCGGAAAATCCGACCGTGTGTATGGGGCATTACAGGTTTTATACTAAGATTGCCCTGTATTTGGCTCTATCCATCTTCCCATCAACTGACCAGCTTCCCTGTCCCCGCTGAAGAAAAGCATCCCCACAACATGATGCTGCCACCACCATGTTTCACGGTGGGGGTGATGTGTTCAGGGTGATGTGCAGAGTTAATTTTCCACCACACATAGCATTTTTTTTAAAGCCAAAAAGTTCAATTTTGGTATCATCTGACCAGAGCATCTTCTTACACATGTTTGTTGTGTCCCCCACATGGCTTCTCGCAAACTGCAAACAGGACTTCTTATGGCTTTCTTTCAACAATGGCTTTCTTCTTGCCACTCTTTCATAAAGGCCAGATTTGTGGAGTGCACAACTAATAGTTGTCCTGTGGACAGATTCTCCCATCTGAGCTATGGATCTCTGCAGCTCATCCAGAGTTACCATGGGCCTCTTGGCTGCTTCTCTGATTAACGCTCTCCTTGCCCGGCCTGTCAGTTTAGGTGGACGGCTATGTCTTGTAGGTTTGCAGTTTTGCCATACTCTTTCCATTTTCGGATGATGGATTGAACAGTACTCCGTGAGATGTTCAAAGCTTGGGATATTTTTTTAAAACTTAACCCTGCTTTATCCCTGACCTGTCTGGTGTGTTCCTTGGCCTTCATGATGCTGTTTGTTCACTAAGGTTCTCTAAAAAAAACCTCCTGAGGGCTTCACAGAACAGCTGTACATACTGAGATTAAATTACACACAGGTGGACTCTATTTACTAATTAGGTGACTTCTGAAGGCAATTGGTTCCACTAGATTTTAGTAAGGGGAATCAGAGTAAAGGGGGCAAATACAAATGCACACCACGCTTTTCAGATATTTATTTGTAAAAAAATTTGAATTTATAATTTTCCTTCCACTTCACAATTATGTGGCACTTTGTGTTGGTCTATCACATAAAATCCCAATAAAATACATTTAAGTTTTTGGTTGTAACATGACAAAACGTGGAAAATTTCACGGGGTATGAATACTTTTTTCAAGGCACTGTAATGTAAAAGACAATACAGATGCTATCCACATGTTCTCCCAGAGTCTAGACTTGGTGCAGATGCTGACAATGACATCTGTGCTAATGAACATTTGCCAAAGCTGATGGGAAAAAGAATAATTGTCAGTATAGCTGACTTGGTAACAAAGTGTAGACCATGTGTAGGATCTGTCCATGCAGTTAAAGTGTATAAAAAAGCAATTATTTGTTTGTTTTCACTGATATTCCTGTCAGAGTCCCAGGTAAATTCACGGCTCTATTTGTCCTCTGACCACTGTCACAGAGACAGAAGGTGAGGAAAAATTTACTACAGAAAACCAAAATAGTATGACATTAGTTACATGCTCTACTTACTTAATCTTAAGCCTAAATGCACATGAACGTAAACACAGATGTGTCTAAAAATATGCTGAAGAATTAGGTGTTCATGGTACTGAATAATAGAGGTTTCAGGAATTACCTTGTACCAGGCACCACTGGATAAAATTCTGGTAACCATCACCAATACTGCTCTGTGGACATTATTACCACATTTTCTCCCTTGTCCAACAGTTTTAGAACTGTCCCACCTATGGTTTAAATTTCTAATTGCTTGTCTCTGTTGACTTGTCAAGTTATCTTGTATTTACCAAAAAAATCCTATTTGGAAAATCAGTACAGACTTTCCTAGCAAAATGGCAGGATTTGGGGAGGGGAGGGTGGGAGCATGGTTGACTTCCTTTGAACTTATTTGGTTTCTTTTGCCATCTTTGTTCCAAAATCTATATATAAGGCTCTGTATTCTCTTTTAAATAAATCCTTCCAGTCCAAGATCATCCCTCCCGATGGTAGATTATTCTTATTGCGTATGCATTTTAATAATTTTCTTACAAACAAGTTTTTAGAACTGTAAAATCATCCACATTGGTCTCAGGACAGGCAGTTGGTCCCTTGGATATGACCTGATATTCCTGCTCTTTGAACTGTAGGAGAGTTAAATTGATGATCTGAAAGACTTCTTTTATTCTCTTTTTAGTAGGCACCTTAACCACTTCAGCCCCGGAAGGATTTACCCCCTTCCTGACCAGAGCACTTTTTACAATTCGGCACTGCGTCGCTTTAACTGCTAATTGCGCGGTCATGCAATGCTCTACCCAAACGAAATTTGCGTCCTTTTCTTCCCACAAATAGAGCTTTCTTTTGATGGTATTTGATCACCTCTGCCGTTTTTATTTTTTGCGCTATAAACGGAAAAAGACTGAAAATTTTGAAAAAAAATGATATTTTCTACTTTTTGTTATAAAAAAAATCCAATAAACTAAATTTTAGTCATACATTTAGGCCAAAATGTATTCGGCCACATGTCTTTGGTAAAAAAAATGTCAATAAGCGTATATTTATTGGTTTGCGCAAAAGTTATAGCGTCTACAAACTAGGGTACATTTTCTGGAATTTACACAGCTTTTAGTTTATGACTGCCTATGTCATTTCTTGAGGTGCTAAAATGGCAGGGCAGTACAAACCCCCCCCAAATGACCCCATTTTGGAAATTAGACACCCCAAGGAAATTGCTGAGAGGCATGTTGAACCCATTGAATATTTATTTTTTTTGTCCCAAGTGATTGAATAATGACCAAAAAAAAAAAAAATTTACAAAAAGTTGTCACTAAATGATATATTGCTCACACAGGCCATGGGCATATGTGGAATTGCACCCCAAAATACATTCAGCTGCTTCTCCTGAGTACGGGGATACCACATGTGTGGCACTTTTTGGGAGCCTAGCCGCGTACGGGGCCCCGAAAACCCAGCAACACCTTCAGGATTTCTAAGGGCATACATTTTTGATTTTACTCCTCACTACCTATCACAGTTTTGAAGGCCATAAAATGCCAAGATGGCACAAACCCCCCCCCAAATGACCCCATTTTGGAAAGTAGACACCCCAAGCTATTTGCTGAGAGGCATGGTGAGTATTTTGCAGCTCTCATTTGTTTTTGAAAATGAAGAAAGACCAGAAAAATTTTTTTTTTTCTTTTTTCAATTTTCAAAACTTTGTGACAAAAAGTGAGGTCTGCAAAATACTCACTATACCTCTCAGCAAATAGCTTGGGGTGTCTACTTTCCAAAATGGGGTAATTTGGGGGGGGGTTGTGCCACCTGGGCATTCCATGGCCTCCGAAACTGTGATAGGCAGTGAAGAGTGAAATCAAAAATTTACGGCCTTAGAAAGCCTGAAGGCGGTGCTTGGTTTTCGGGGTCCCGTGCGCGGCTAGGCTCCCAAAAAGTCCCACACATGTGGTATCCCCGTACTCAGGAGAAGCAACAGAATTTATTTTGGGGTGTAATTTCACATATCCCCATGGCATGTTTGAGCAATATAACATTTAGTGACAACTTTGTGCAAAAAAAAAAAAAAAAAAATTTGTCTCTTTCCCGCTACTTGTGTCACAATATAAAATATTCCATGGACTCGACATGCCTCTCAGCAAATAGCTTGGGGTGTCTACTTTCCAAAATGGGGTCATTTGGGGGGGGTTTGAACTGTCCTGGCATTTTATGCACAACATTTAGAAGCTTATGTCACACATCACCCACTCTTCTAACCACTTGAAGACAAAGCCCTTTCTGACACCTTTTGATTACATGAAAAAATTATTTTTTTTTGCAAGAAAATTACTTTGAACCCCCAAACATTATATATTATTTTAAAGCAAATGCCCTACAGATTAAAATGGTGGGTGTTTCATTTTTTTTTTTCACACAGTATTTGCGCAGCGATTTTCAAACGCATTTTTTGGGGAAAAAACACACTTTTTTAAATTTTAATGCACTAAAACACACTATATTGCCCAAATGTTTGATGAAATAAAAAAGATGATCTTAGGCCGAGTGCATGGATACCAAACATGACATGCTTTAAAATTGCGCACAAACGTGCAGTGGCAACAAAATTAATACATTTTTAAAAGCCTTTAAAAGCCTTTACAGGTTACCACTTTAGATTTACAGAGGAGGTCTACTGCTAAAATTACTGCCCTCGATCTGACCTTCGCGGTGATACCTCACATGCATGGTGCAATTGCTGTTTACATTTGACGCCAGACCGCCGCTTGCGTTCGCCTTAGCGTGAGAGCAGGGGGGACAGGGGTGCTTTTTATTTATTTTTATTTTTTCTTTATTATTTTTTTGCTTTTTTATCTTATTTTTAAACTGTTCCTTTCATTTTTTTTTTTTTAATCATTTTTATTGTTATCTCAGGGAATGTAAATATCCCCTATGATAGCAATAGGTAGTGACAGGTACTCTTTTTTGAAAAAATTGGGGTCTATTAGACCCTAGATCTCTCCTCTGCCCTCAAAGCATCTGACCACACCAAGATCGGTGTGATAAAATGCTTCCCCAATTTCCCAATGGCGCTATTTACATCCGGCGAAATCTAAGTCATAAAATGCTCGTAGCTTCCGGTTTCTTAGGCCATAGAGATGTTTGGAGCCACTCTGGTCTCTGATCAGCTCTATGGTCAGCTGGCTGAATCACCGGCTGCATTCTCAGGTTCCCTGTTGAGACAGGAGAGCCAGAGAAAAACACGGAAGACGGTGGGGGGGGGGGGCATTCCCTCCCACTGCTTGTAAAAGCAGTCTAGAGGCTAATTAGCTGCTAGGATTGCTTTTACATGAAAGCCGACCGCTGGCTAAAAAGAATGATACCAAGATGATACCTAAACCTGCAGGCATCATTCTGGTATAACCACTCAAAGTCGTGAATGGCGTACCTGAAGACAAAAAAATGGTTAACAATAAAGCACAGTAAACGGTAAAGTATAAAAAAATTGCATACCTGAAAAGCAAACATGATAAAACATAATAACAATAAAACATTGCAGAATAGAATACAGTAAAAAAGAGCAGAACAATAGAGAGAGAGAATAGAGAGAGAGAACAATAAAACGACAACTATTTTTTTTTATTTTTGTTTGTGTTTTTTTTTTTTTTTACACTTTTTTTTTGTAACTAACTTTTATAACTGTAACCGGTTCCAGGTTCGGGTCTCTCAAAATGCGATGGCATCTTGGGAGACCCTGTGAAAGTGTGCCTAGTCTGTGCAATGCTGTACCCTACGCTAATACTCAACTAGTGAATGGTAGCGTTCAAAACATTCACCAATGCAAAGACCAGGATTGTCAGGACAGGAGGGACAATAATAGCGGGTGTCACGTCTATATCCGCGCTTGCTGCAGACACAACATCTTTTTTGGGGGGGTTCGTTGGGTAGGGGTACTTGGGAGGATATATAAATGCCTCTCATGCAGCCGACTGCATTTGGTTGGGGATGTGAATGGGGGAAGTACGGGCGCTGCAGAAGCGGTGGGTTCCCAATTAGGATTGGCGAATGCAGCAGGAAGGGCACTATGGGCACGACGGGCCTGTGTTTGTCTTTTTGGTGGCAGCGGGACACTACTTGTGCTTGCCACCTCACCAGCTTGAACTGCACTTATGGGACTCGCCACGTCACCAAGTGTTACTGCAGTGCTGGTTTGACTACGACCGGGGTGTACTAGGCCGCTGGTGCTTGCCAGTTCACCAAAACGCTACAAAAAAAAGTGACAGTGATCGATCGATACTGCACTTGGGTGGGCTGGACTGGGCTGGGCCGGGCGGAGGGGCAAAACGCAGGTGCTAGCAGGTATCTGGGCTGATCCCGCTAACACTGCGTTTTTGGGAACCCTAAACTGCTGGGGACGCTAGTATAGATCTGATCGGATCAGATATTGATGCGTTCAGATACTATACCACTAAGGGAGGTGTACGGTGCGTGTACGGTGCGTGCGTGGGTGTTCGCGGTACTGGCGCTAATCTGACGCTGCCTAGGGCGACGCATATCACCGCCGGGCGATCAGGGGGCTAAACCTTTTTTCGGTAATAAACGGCGGGTGCCCTGACACTATAAAAAATAAACGAACTAACCAGCGTCACCCGTAACGGTTATACGGTGATCAGTGGTAAAAGGGTTAACTAGGGGGCCATCAAGGGGTTAAAACATTTATTAGATAGTATATGGGGGTCCCTGTCGCTATAAAACACTGACGGCGAACCTAAATATTTACGTCCCTAACTAGCGTCACCAGCGACACTAATACAGCGATCAGAAAAATGATCGCTTAGTGACACTGGCGACAGGGGGTGATCAAGGGGTTAAAACTTTATTAGGGGGGGTAAGGGGGGTACCCTAGACCTACAGGGGGCTAAACCTTTATTCGGTAATAAACGGCGGGTGCCCTGACACTATAAAAAATAAACGAACTAACCAGCGTCACCCGTAACGGTTATATGGTGATCAGTGGTGAAAGGGTTAACTAGGGGGCAATCAAGGGGTTAAAACATTTATTAGGTAGTATATGGGGGTCCCTGTCGCTATAAAACACTGACGGCGAACCTAAATATTTACGTCCCTAACTAGCGTCACCAGCGACACTAATACAGCGATCAGAAAAATGATCGCTTAGTGACACTGGTGAGGGGGGGTGATCAAGGGGTTAAAACTTTATTAGGGGGGGTAAGGGGGGTACCCTAGACCTACAGGGGGGTAACACTCACTACCCTAACACTGCTAACTGTCACAAACTGACACTATGCAGTAATCAGGAAAAAAAAAAAAAAAACCTGCTTGGTGTCAGTTTGTGACGGGGGGGGGGTGATTGGGGGGGATCGGGGGGCGATCGGGGGGGGATCGGGGGTGTAATGTATGCCTGGCATGTTCTACTGTGTGTGTGTTGGTGCACTTACATGTCATCTCTCCTCGGCGCTGGAACGGAAACTGGCCAGCCGAGGAGAGATGACAACACATCCTCTGCCTCTGTGTACTATACAGAGGCAGGGGATGTTTCTCATTGGCTGGGAGCGATCGCGAGGGGGGGGCCACGATCGGATGGCCTCCCCCTCGTCTCTCATCGCTTCCAACCAAATGCCGACCGCAGCTGGCACCGGGGGGGGGGTCCGATCGGACCCCCCACCCGCGGGAAGGCAATCACGTTTCAGGTACGTGATTTTGCCTGCCCGTGCCGCTCTGCTCACGTATATAGGCGTGAGGCGGTCGGCAAGTGGTTAAAGTGGTGTTCCAGCCGAAATTATACTTTTTAAATAAAAATACCCCTATAATACACAAGCTTAATGTATTCTAGTAAAGTTAGTCTGTAAACTAAGGTCTGTTTTGTTAGTTTATAGCAGTAGTTTGTTATTTTATAAACTTACAGCAGGCCATGGCCATCTTAAGTGTGGGCATCTGAAGCCAGACTGTATTTCTTCCTGCATCTCATCCTTGCAGATCTCGCACATGCTCAGTGCAGCACAAGCAGTGTAATAGGTTTCAGGTCAAGTTTCCATAGCAACGGCAGTGTCAGAGGAAGTTGCCACCCCTTCCCAGAAGGCATTGCAAACAGGAAATGATGCGATGGGCCACGGCCAGGGAGGAGGAAGTGAAAAATAAATACAGCAGATATACAGTAGGTGCTGAGAATTTTTTTTTAAAATATCCAATTCGTTTACAGTGCACAGTTTAGTGAGGGATGCTGAAGAGTTGTAAAAGTGGGTGGAACTCCACTTTAAAGCGGAACTACACTGTATCTGAGCACCACAAACCAAAAACCCTATTTAATTCATTTTTGTTATTCAAAGCAAACTCACCCATCCAGGGCCGTCTTTAACATAGGGCAAAAGGGGCAGCTGCCCTGGGCCCAGTCATTGTTGTGGGGCCCAAACAGCTGAGCTGCCCCTTGAGCCTGTGCTGCCTGCAAATAGTGGATAAGTTGATTTGGCAATCACTCAGGAGATGAGGGTGGAATTGAATGTTAGACATGTGCAATTTGTTTAGCTCCGAATTAGTTTTTTAACGAATTTCGACAAATTCGTTAATTTGTAAATGTCAGAAATAAGGAAAACCCGTTTAAGGAATTTTCCCAAATATTCGTAAATTCGAATATATCGAAAATTTGTCAATTTGAAAAAATTCGGAAATTCTAAAAAATTTTTATATTCGGGAATTCGAAAAAAAACTCGTAAATTCGAAAAAAAATCGTAAATATGGAAATTTGAAAAAAATCGTCAATTCGAAAAAATCGTACATTCAAACAAAAACGTAAATTTGAAAAAATTCGGAAATGCAAAAAAATTGTAAATTCGGGAATTTGAAAAAAATTGTAAATTCGAAAAAAAATCGTAAATTCGGGAATTCGAACAAAATCGAAAATTTAAAACCTCGAAAATTCAAAAAAATCTGAAATAATAACTAACTAATAACAACTTAACTATTACTAGCTATTAAATTATAGGTACTGGAATTTCCTTTCAAATTTGGCTGTTAGTGAACGTAACGAATACGCATTTATCCGAAGTTACAAATTATCCGAAATAACGAATGCCGCATCTAAACAAATGGAACGTAACCAATTAATAATAAATTACAAAAATAATAATAAAAACGTTTTATTATTATTAATTTGTTCCGTTCCATTTGTTTAGATGCGACATTCGTTATTTCGTATAATTCGTAACTTCAGATAAATTCGTACTCGTTACGTTCACTAACAACCAAATTTGAAAGGAGATAACAATACCTATAATTTAAAGTGTAAGTTCACCTTTACAGAAAACTCTGTGAGGTGAACTTACTCAGGTCCGCCCTCTCATCCCCCCCCCCCCCCAGTCCCGCTGACCTGGACTGCCGCAATCTCCGGTGGTTCTGATGCGGTATATCCGCATTAGGAGTCCGGGGCTTAGAAATCCTCTCTGCAGCCATGCGTCTTCTCCATAGCTGACAGGACGGGCTATGCGGCTGCTGATTGGTCGGTGCCGCCCATGTGACGACACTGACCAATTAGTTTGCTCCAAAACGTCCCCCTTACGGGGGACGTTTTGGACATTCAGCTCAGGGAATTTCTAAGCCCTGGACATCTGGCGCGGATATACTGGGACTCAGAACCGGAGATTGCGGCGGTCAGGTCAGCGGGCCCGGGGGGGGGGGGGGCAAGGAGGGGGACCTGAGTAAGTTCACCTTACAGAGTTTTCTGTGAACTTAACTATAATTAACTATTAAAGGGTAAGTTATTATTAGTTAGTTATTATATAGGATTTTCGAATTTCCGGGTTTTCGAATTTCTGATTTTTTTTCGAATTACCAGATTTTTTTTAAATTTCAGATTATTTTTTGAATTTCCGTTTTTTTTTAAATTTCCGAATTCTTTAGAATTTTTGAATTTCCGATTCTTTTTAGAATTTCCGATTTTTTCCGAATTTCCGTTTTTTTCCGAATTTCTGATCTTTTTAGAATTTTTTAGAATTTCCGATGTTTGCAAATATACAATTTTTTTAGGAATATACACATTGTTTCGAATATGCAAATTTTTTCGAATTTACGAATTTTTTCAAATTTACGAATTGCGATCCTAACGAATGACCTGAAAAACAAAAAAAAAAAAAAACGAATGAAACGAAAACGAACAAATTTTTCAGCAGTGCACATGTCTATTGAATGTTGGTGGTGAATGGTTTGGTGTTATGTCTGCAGCCTGTGCGGTGATTGGCCAGCTTGGTAAGGTAAACCTTGTCCTGGGAGAGCACCAGTCAGTCCCGGGCACAGTCACCCCAACCCCTCTCCCTCACCATGTCCAATAAGCTGCAGACTATAGGCCCACTGAAGAACTTCTGTGCCAGAGGGTTTGACGAGGACACTCTTAAGGTGAGACCATGGAGGAAGGGGGGATCCAGGGGTCTGAGGAGGAAGAAGAGGGGGTCCTGTGTAATAATGGGGGTAGTATGGGGAAGGGGTCCTGTGTAATGATGGGTACTATGGGGAAGGGGGTCCTGTGTAATGATGGGGGTAGTATGAGGGAGGGGGTCCTGTGTAATGATGGGGTAGTATGGGGGAGGAGAACCTGTGTAATGTGACAGCGTAATTGCATTGGAAGTGCAAGAAAATGTTTGCCTAGTGTCCAATCAATATTAAAGACGGCCCTGCACCCATCCATCCATGTCTCCATGTTTTATTTTGCTGAGAAATTACTTTGACAAACAGCCCCTAGCATTTCTGACTGCAGCCATTTTGAGTAAGGGCAGATGATTCATGTACCATTTACTTCCTGGAATCCATCTGCCCTTAGCTCAGGCATACAGCAGGAGGGTGTGCTTAGCTCAGTAAACCCCTCCTTCCCTCCTGAGAGATTTCGCATATGTGACATTAAACAGGAAGTAACTGGATATGGAAGGCATTAAGATAAGCAGAAAGTCTGGCCTATAGATTGGAAATGTATACCTCTATACTCTACCTCTGATATTATTCTACCTTGGAGGTGAAAGCTCCCGTTATTTAGACAAAAGTGTGCATTGCCTATATAGCACATATCAATACGGAGTGTTGGTTATGTTTTACAGTTTGGGACACTCACCGTAAAATCCATTTCTCTGAGTTCATCAACGGACACAGCACTCCAAATAATCTTGACTATAGGGTTATATCGCCCTCTGCAGTAGTAGGACTAGGCAGAACAAAAAACAAAAACTTGGCTACGCCCATGGGCCATCCTCAGCTGGTATATAACCCCCTCCCTGCTATAGGCATTCAGTTTAGTAGCAAGCAGTATTAGAAGTATCAAAACTCCATAGAGGGGTGGGTGCTGTGTCTGTCGATGAACTCAGAGAAATGGATTTTATGGGGAGTACAAAAATCCTATTTTCTCTTTAGTTCATCGACACAGCGCTCCATTAATCTTGACTATAGGGACGTCCGAAAAAATGCCAAAGGGAAATGAGGGGTGGGGAAAATGACCCAAGGCTAAACACAAGTGCTCCAACTAGGTCACAGGAGCTCAACCAGGACACACGAGCCCCATCTGAAATAAAAATTTTAAGAAAAACACCCCTCAAGAGGAAACAGTCCCTTTTAAACAGCAGCCTGCAAAACCTTGCAGCCAAAAGAAGCATCCGCAGATGCCAAAATATCTACTTTGTAGAATTTGGTGAAAGTATGCACTGACAACCAAGTGGCCGCCTTGCAAACCTGAGATATTGACGCTTGATGACGGAAGGCTCAAGAAGTACTAATCGCCTCAGTAGAATGTGCCGCGAAAGGGAAAGGAGAAACCTGACCTTAATTAGAATAGGCCTAAGTCACCATCTGTCTGATCCATCTGGAGATGGTAGCCAAAGAAGCAGCCAGCCCATTTCTTGGTCCTTGTGTAACCACAAAAAGCGAGTCTGACCTCCGAAAAGGACTCAGTGGTTGCCAGATACAACCGAATCACTGGAACCGCATCCAAGGCATGCAAAGCAAATTCCTTGGGATGAGCCGGCTTGGGACATAAGGAAGGCAACACAATGTCCTCGTTCAAAAAGAAGTCTGAGACAATTTTAGGTAGGAACGATGGACAGGGATGAAGAACCACCTTATCTCTGGGACCACCAAATAGGTAGTACGACAGGATAATGCCGCCAACTCCAACACCCTATGGGCCGATGTAATAGCCACCAAGAATGCCACCTTCTGGGACAACGTAGGCAAGGGAATCTCACCGAACATTCTCAAATGGAGGTTTCTGGGGAACTGAGAGCACGAAGCTTAAATCCCACAGCGGCAAAAGAGAGCGCACAGGCAGAGCCACATGTCAAATTCCCTGAATGAAGGTACGAACTAAAGAGTGTGTGGCTAGGGGTCGCTGAAACAAGATTGCTAAGGCAGACACCTGGCCCTTGATGGTACCTTCTGCTCAATGCCCCATTGAAAGTATGTCAAGATCCAAGCCACAGAAAAGGAGAGAGGATGAGTGCCAATTGACTCACACCAAGAAATGTACGCTTTCCACGTACGATGGTATATCTTGCTAGAAGTCGAGTTGCTTGCCTTCAACATAGTAGGGATCACTGATCCAGACAAACCTCTATCCCTCAATACCTGTCTTTCAACAGGCAAGCCATCAAAACCAGCGACTGTAAAGCAGGATGGAAGCTCAGTCCTTGGGACAGCTGGTCCTCTCTAGGAGGTAGCCCCCGAGGGACGTTTATGGCCACCAGAAAACCTTCGCCCTCGATCCTTCGCAATAACCGCAGAAGCAGCATGAGAAGAGGATGGTATTGGCCTCACGGTGGCACTAGGACGGAATTACCTTTTACCTATTACCTTTTGTACCACCACCCCCTCCCTTTAGAATGTAAGCTCTACGAGCAGGGCCCTCCTGTCCTTTCTGTATTGAACTGTACTGTAATTGTGCTGTCCCCCTCTACATTGTAAAGCGTTGCGTAAACTGTATAATAATATTAATAATAATAGTAGGACGAATGCGGTGTCTACCAGAGGAACCCGTGACCTCGCCACGAACCTCGGTATCTTGCTGTTGAACCGAACCTGCTGAAAGAGCCACGTACCGGCCTATGCAAATGGAACTACCTTAAAAGGTGGACACCACCAGGCCCAGAACCTGTATGCAAGTCGGGAGAGAAGACTGTCTGCGTGACAGCAGCTGGCGAATCACAGCCTGTGGTTCCCAAAGTCTGACCATAAGAAGGACCACCCTGGTCAACATTAAATCCAGAGTCAGACCTAGGTGATTCAATTTCCTGGACAGGGATAGGGGGGACTTTGGGTAGTTTGTTCATCCCCTGAACCTTTGCAGGAATTATATTCGCACAAGGAGACTCAAGGCCTAAAAACCTTGAAACTGACCAAACCTGCCCCCGTTCCTTGGTACCCCCAAAAGGATCCCCTTGATGCACATGAAAGAGGTCCACAAAGCCGGAAACCAGCGAAGATGTCCCCCGACCCCAGTTATGGGTGAGGGCAGACCTTCACGCTGAAAGGGTATTGTCTGCGGGACCGGAGAAGCCAGCTCTAGGCTTACCAGACCAAGGTTGCTTGGAACCTCCCGGGGAAGACTTGAAAGATCTATTTCCCTTATCTGCAGTCCCAAAAGCACAAAATAATTTTTTATGGGCTGATAAGGAGGGCCCACGTTTGCAACGAGGCTCCTTCCCTTTCCTAGACTGTGGTAGGAAAGGGCCGTGAGACCCTTAATGATGTCATCCAGAATAGCCCCAAACAGGCGATCACCTTGAAAGGGCAGATCGATGAGAGATTTCTTGGAGGCTTGGTCTGCAGACCAATTCTTAAGCCACAGTAGGCGCCTAATCACTACTGCTGAAATAGAGAGCTTGGACAGAAAGGGAGCCGCATCCAAAGCTGCATCACAAATAAACTGCAGCCCCTGGACAAACTGGTCTGCCAGATCACTGTAAGTGGAGGGAACCTGCTCATTCCCCAGACCCTGGCACAAAAGCTTGGCCCATTCAGTTAGGGTCTGAGACACCAGGGCCGAGGCCAGGACCGGTCACAATGCCGAACCTGCCATAGTAAATATTCTGCATGCCACAGACTCTGCTTTCCTATCGGCCGGGTCTTTAAAGAACGGGGAATCCTCTACTGGGATCATGGTTGCTTTATTCAACCTGGAAACAGGAGGGTCCATTTTTTAAGCGATTCCTCAAAAGGGTAACGTACTCCAAAACATTTGGGGACCACAAAAGGTTGGTTTGTTTGCCCCCCACTCATTAGAGACAAATTTGTCAAAATAGGAAAGATAAGGAAACACCTTAGCTGTACGAGTCGCCTTGTGTGTACCAAAAGGGACAGCCACATGCTCGAATTTTAAAGTCTCACGCACTGCAGTAACAAGTGCATCCAGCAGTGTTTTCTCATTCATTGCTGCGACATGGCGCCTACAGGCCATTCAAAAAGCGGCGGAAAGACTGCTAACAGGGAAAAAACCCTGGGAGTCCATCTCCCCATCCCTGAGAAGCCTACATTGGCTAACGGTAAAGAATCGGATCTCATTCAAGACCCTCTGCCTCACCCACAAATGCATACAAGGTAACGCCCCTCAATACCTCAGAGAGAAAATAAAACACTACGCACCCAAGCGCAATCTGCGATCATCCAACCAAAACCTCCTCCTCCTTCCCAAATACCGCTACAAAGCAAGGGGGGAACGCAGATTCGCAGTCCAGGGACCTCGGCTATGGAATACTCTTCCGACTCACATCTGCATGGAAGAAAACCATCTGGCCTTCAGGAAAAAACTCAAAACCTTCCTCTTCTAAGAAGCTGTTCAACACAAAACGCATTTAGCACCTTGAGGCGATTCAGTTCGCATTTGCAGCGCTTTACAAATCATTCATTCATTCATTCATCCCCACTATTGGATGGATCAGGCAATGTGGTATCAAGTCCCACCGGACGAGCCACGTCCACAGCGGCACCAGATTCAGAATCAGATGAGACAGACTGAGCAGGAGAAGTCAGAGGGCGCTTCCTGCTAGGCCTTTACCCACACGCCACCTCCACCCGGGATACCTAGAACTGTAGGACTGCCGTCATCGCATTAATGGGAAGCTGGGGTTCCAAGGGACCTGACGCCTACATGAGGGGGTCAACGGGGGAGATGTGATCCTGAGGCTCCATAAGGATAAGAGAGACCCTGCAGCAACAAAAAAAATTTGGGCATCGCTATGGACCCACCACACTCAGGAAAATAGACCCTTGCCAGCAGAGAGAGGGACTCCCAAGGACTCACCACTACAAAGCCAGAGGAGCGCTGTATGCGTCAGCTCGCTATGTGTGCCCTTACAGTCCACTATATCCGGGAGAAGAGGAAGAGGAAAAGGAGAAGAGGAAAAGGAGAGGAGGAAGAGGAAAAGAAGAGGGAGAAGCCCAGGCACCGTCGCGCAGCTTTGCCTGCCTGCAGCGTCATGCCAGACCAACGCAAAATGGCCACCGTGATGTCACAGACTACAAAAACATGGCCACTGAGACCAAACCAAAGGAAAATGGCATCCCCTGCTGCCAGAGACAAAAGCTACAACAAAATGGCCGCCATGCGCCCCCAAGGCTCCCTAGCGAAAAAACAAATGGAAGCCGGCAGCAGGGGACAGCCCTGCACCCTCTGCACTTTGACTACACTACCCAACAGTCCCCCAGACAAAGGTACTGCACCCCACACGAGCCCCCCAGGGAACATCCACAGAGAGGGGATGAATAAAAAGGGGGGAGACCCCAGCTTAACTGAGGGATCTAGGATGGGACAAGAACCTACAGGCAGGTCCGCCCACCCCTGGAAGGTACCCTCGTCCACCCCACCCCACACAAAGGAGGAGAGGGGGACTGTACTTACCACTCCAAAGATGTCAGAAACCATGAATCAGACTGAGACAGAAGTACAGTTAAATCACACACTGTTTAATAATAATAAAAAAATTTAAACAAAGCAAACGTAGTCAAAACATAGCCAGAGTTCAGGAACTAGAACGGATAGTCAGACAAGCCAAAATGTCAGGGAGCCGGAGATGAGCGTAGTAGAACAGCAAGCAGGATCTGGAGCCAGAAGGAATGTCAGCCAAGCAAATCTTTAACAGGAACACAGGAGAGTGCCTCTCGAGACGTGACCAAGGCGTAGGTAGAGATCATCAGGACTGGACGTCTTAAGTAGGCAGGACTGGCAAGCAGGATATCATCAACAGGTGAGTCACTGTGTAGAGATAGGAGCTAGCAATTAGCCGACAGCTGAGAGGCCAGCTTTGAGAAGGAAGGGCTGAGCCCAGCCCTGACAATAGATGTGAGTGTCGCTTCAGACAGAACCCCTTGCCACCGAAGTGGGGAGCTGTCAGTCAGGGGGACGCTGCCACTCGGACCAGAGCCTGGTCGTATGCGACCCTGCGAGAGAGGGCGATATAACCCTATAGTCACTATTAATGGAGCGCTGTGTCCAACGATGAACTAAAGAGAAAATTGACTACCGCCTGTCTAAGGGGACAGTAATTCCAATTCAAGCCAGGACTAGTTATTGGAGCTCCAATATGGATGGTAATTGCTATACCAAAGAGACATTCAACTTTAAAATGGATAAGTCAACTTGGAATGCGTTACTACACTATAGTGCACCTGGTTTCTTACATGGTATCATTGTTAGTATGGTTGCAATTGTGTACCCCTGTGCAATATCTGGATCATACTGTATACATATACTGTATGTCTTGTCACATTGGGGGACTGGATAGGTCTTGCACAATTAAGTACAAAGTTATATCTGAGTCATAAGGGCATGAAGGCAGGAAAGATTTTTTTTAATTGATTTTAAATGTATGGTGTGCTATGTAAGTTAATTTGATCTGGACTAATAATAAAATAATAATTTTAATCTAATTCGTGTATAAGTAGCCAAAACATGGAAATGCTCACTTTTCGGAGATCGTTTGTAAAGTGTCAGATTTAGGGTCTGCATGGATCTCAGCAGGGTCTGTGCAATCCGATGGATATTGGCTGACCAAGCCTGAATCATCCATGCCTTCAGAAGAAGGTCGTCCAATATCCCACTGTCAAAACAGAGCATGAACAGGAGCAAGCACTCTGGAAAACCAAAGGTGCAGTGGACAGGCCCAAGAAAGGGCAACACTTATCAAAGGGGTGAGAACCTGCAGCAAAAGAATGCAAGAAATGTAGAAGTGCTGGAAAAAATGGGGACATTCAGTAGGCATTCCACAAGTTTTACAGAGGCTATAAAGTCCCCCATATGGAGACAAATTGATTGACCTAGCATGTCTGAAAGTGCTGGGGTTAGTAGTGAGGGGAGGCCTTCCCAGGACTCAGGTTAGCCTAGAACAGCTAATGCAATAACTATGGTATGCCTATAGACAAAACCTCAAGTACCAACTCATCCGAAGAGATACTGTACAACTTCACCTTGACTTCAGCTAAACAGAAGCTGTAGGAGTAGAGGATGATTCAGACTGATCGCAATTCACACAAAGGTTGCCAACAAGGCAAGCTGTTGCACAGAGATAGCCAACAGTACATATACATTATATATATATATATATATATATATATATATATATACACACACACACACAATTGTGCTCATAAGTTTACATACCCTGGCAGATTTTATGATTTCTTGGCCATTTTTCAGAGAATATGAATGATAATACAAAAACTTTTCTTTCACTCATGGTTAGTGTTTGGCTGAAACCATTTATTATCAATCATCTGTGTTTACTCTTTTTAAATCATAATGGCAACAGAAACTACCCAAATGACCCTGATCACAAGTGGCCTGATAACATGCACATAAGTTAACACAAAGGGGTTTGAATGGCTATTAAAGGTAACCATCCTCACCTGTGATCTGTTTGCTTGTAATTAGTGTGTGTGTATAAAAGGTCAATGATTTTCTGGACTCCTGACAGACGCTTGCATCTTTCATCCAGTGCTGCACTGACATTTCTGGATTCTGAGTCACGGGGAAAGCAAAAGAATTGTCAAAGAATCTGCGGGAAAAAGTAGTTGAACTGTATAAAACAGGAAAGGGATATAATAAGATATCCAAGGAATTGAGAATGCCAATCAGCAGTGTTCAAACTCTAATCAAGTGGAAAATGAGCGGTTCTGTTGAAACCAAACCACAGTCAGGTAGACCAACTAAAATTTCAGCCACAACTGCCAGGAAAATTGTTTGGGATACAAAGAAAAAAACACAAATAACTTCAGGTGAAATGAAGGACTCTCTGAAAACATGTGGTGTGGCTTTTTCAAGATGCACAATAAGGAGGCACTTGAAGAAAGATGGGCTGCATGGTCGAGTCGCCAAAAGAAAGCCATTACTATGCAATTGCCACAAAGTATCCGGCTTATAATACGCCAAACAGCACAGAGACAAGCCTCAAACCTTCTGGCACAAAGTCATTTGGAGTGATGAGACCAAATTTTAGCTTTTTTTGGCCACAACCATAAACGCTACACTTGGAGAGAAGTCAACAAGGCCTATGATGAAAGGTACACCATTCCTACTGTGAAACATGGAGGTGGATCGCTGATGTTTTGGGGATGTGTGAGCTACAAAGGCACAGGAAATTTGGTCAAAATTGTTGGCAAGATGAATGCAGTATGTCATCAAAAAAATACTGGAGGAACATTTGTATTCATCAGCCATGAAGCTGTGCATGGGACGTATTTGGACATTCCAACATGACAATGATCCAAAACACAAGGCCAAGTCGACCTGTCATTGGCTCCAGCAGAATAAAGTGAAGGTTCTGGAGTGGCCATCTCAGTCTCCTGACCTCAGTATCATTCAGTCACTCTGGGGAGATCGCAAACGTGCAGTTCATGCAAGACAGCCCGAGAATTTACAGGAACTGGAGGGTTTTTGTCTAGAGGAATGAGCAGCTTTACCATCTGAAAAGATAAAGAGCCTCATCCACAAATACCACCAAAGACTTCAAGCTTAAAAGGGGCAATACATGGTATTAAGAACTGGGGTATTTAAACTTTTGATCAGGGTCATTTGGGTAGTTTCTGTTGCCATTATGATTTAAAAAGAGTAAAGTTGATTCATAATAGATGGCTTCAGCCAAACAGTAACCATGAGAGAAAGAAAAGTTTTTGTGTTATCATTTATATTCTCTGAAAAATGGCCAAAATGTGTGTGTGTGTGTATATGTATATATATCTATATGTATATATATATATATATATATATATATATATATATATATATATATATATATATATATATATTAGAACACACCAACGTGGTGTCCAGCTGAGGGATAGATGACCGAGGCCCTTCGTACAAAGACTGCCCGTGACCACGGCACCACAGACTGTACTACAACAGCCCATAAGCGAGTTGGCAACAAAAAGGTGACTCAAGGACCAATGGCAGAACAGAAGGTAAATGGCCTGGCACGGTTCATCGTAGGCCAGCATACAAACAGTATGCAAGTTACATAGTATCAGCAAGGGTTACAGACACACCACGTTAGGCCATTACACAAAAAAGTAAGAAAGGCAGACATAATGTGCAAGGGTAGTTTATGGACCAACTACTGACCGGGAGGAGGGAAAGGCCATTTGTGGCTGAGGCACCCTGGGTGGTCATGCAAAACAGTATGTAGGTGAAATTGTACCTGCATGATACACTCACTGACCCTCCAAAACAAGAGGGTCAAGAGCCGTTGTGACTAGGTCACCATGGGCCACAAGCAGTGTGCATGAGAGACGTTGCCAGCAAGAGCTACTGATGGATCATCAATGAGGCAGATGGATCTAAAGATCACCTGTGACGACTTCACAATGGGCACTGTGAGGACAGTACACCAGTGGGATGGAACCACCAGAGTCACTCATAGGGTATTTCAGAGCAGCAGGAGTTAATGGCCTTTAATGACTCACTCACTACTGTACAAATGATATACATAAAATAACTAGCTGTGTGAAGTTGGCACCCCATGTTTGTAAAACCTGAATAAAAATATACCATTCGTTTGTGCCGCGTTTGTGCTGATTTGTGCCGCAAAAATGAGCGTTTGTGCCGGTTCGGTTTCTGAGATATTAAACATTCAATTTAATGCAAGCCCCGCCCACTTTGCACCCCATGTCCCTGAATTTTAAAAACAAACGCGCCATTCGTTTGTGCCGCGTTTGTGCTGCAAAAATAAACGTTTGTGCCGCTTTGGTTGCGGAGATATTGTGCGTTATAGTTGCTGTGACCCCGCCCATTTTGCACCCCATGTTCCTGAATTTTAAAAACAAACGCGCCATTCGTTTGTGCCGTGTTTGTGCTGGTTTGTGCCGCAAAAATAAACGTTTGTGCCGCTTTGGTTGCGGAGATATTGTGCGTTATAGTTGCTGTAACCCCGCCCATTTTGCACCCCATGTTCCTGAATTTTAAAAACAAACGCGCCATTCGTTTGTGCCGCGTTTGTGCTGGTTTGTGCCGCAAAAATAAACGTTTGTGCCGCTTTGGTTGCGGAGAGATATTGTGCGTTATAGTTGCTGTAACCCCGCCCATTTTGCACAAACCAGCACAAACGCGGCACACATGAATGGCGCGTTTGTTTTTAAAATTCAGGAACATGGGGTGCAAAATGGGTGGGGTTACAGCAACTATAACGCACAATATCTCCGCAACCAAAGCGGCACAAACGTTTATTTTTGCGGCACAAACCAGCACAAACGCGGCACAAACGAATGGCGCGTTTGTTTTTAAAATTCAGGGACATGGGGTGCAAAGTGGGCGGGGCTTGCATTAAATTGAATGTTTAATATCTCAGAAACCGAACCGGCACAAACGCTCATTTTTGCGGCACAAATCAGCACAAACGCGGCACAAACGAATGGTATATTTTTATTCAGGTTTTACAAACATGGGGTGCCAACTTCACACAGCTAAAATAACTATATGAACATGAGATACTCACAGGCCCCTACAAAGCAGTAGAGTTAATGGCCATGCGTAGCCAAGTCACTACAGGCTGCTGTGGAAACAGCATATACAAACAGAGATAACTGACAAGGGTTACTTCATAAACCACAAAGAGCAGCAGGGTTATTGGTCATGCAAGACTAGGTTGCCATAGGCCACTGTACATAGTAAAGTATAGTATAGTATAGTATAGTATAGTATAGTATAGTATAGTATACAGTGAAGGTTACTCACAAACCGCTGCATAGCAGTACATTTGTCCCACTAACTATACCTCATACGATGCTAGCTTATTCTTTTTTGGAAAGGGTACATTAGCTCATCCTGTTACCATATACCAAGGTGCTTTGAGCAGTCATTACTCATGAATTAGTAAAAGTGTGTGTCATTTACTGGGCATAGGACATGCAACATGTGATGTTACAGTAGGTGTTCCTTTACATTCCTGCCATCTCTCCAGTGAACAGCCCCTGCTGCTTCCAACATTGGAACAGTCCCAAGACCAGAAACTGTAGCCATATAGTATGTAGAGCATGTTAAACTATGTAACTCTAGAACAAAGTTTAAAGATTACACCTGTAGTAAGAAATATTTCATGTCTTCTCTATATATGTACAGCATTTCAGCAGGTAGGACATGTCAGTAAAAATCATTACTCACACTAGTGACCTACTGGGCTCTAAATAGCTAATGAATAGCCCAGATATGATGCAACAAGGCAATTATGACCAGCAGTGCCAAAACAAATGCATCTTTGTCCAAGGATATTTTAGGCCCTGGGACAATAGCATTTCATTATTTAAAAATGTTACGTTTTTACAGACACATGCTATTTTGTCCCTTCTTGTTGTTGTAACGTTTTAAAGTTGTCAAAGCAACTGAAAACAAGGTTTTAAATTAAATTACATATATATATGGCACATGAATACTGTATATATATATATATATATATATATATATATATATATATACACAGTGGCTTGCGAAAGTATTCGGCCCCCTTGAACTTTTCAACCTTTTGCCACATTTCAAGCTTCAAACATAAAGATATAAAATTTTAATTTTTTGTGAAGAATCACCAACAAGTGGGACACAATTGTGAAGTGGAACGAAATCTATTGGATATTTTAAACTTTTTTAGCAATTAAAAAACTGAAAAGTGGTGCGTGCAAAATTATTCGGCCCCTTTACTTTCAGTGCAGAAAACTCACTCCAGAAGTTCAGCGAGGATCTCTGAATGATCCAATGTTGTCCTAAATGACTGATGGTGATAAATAGAATCCACCTGTGTGTAATCAAGTCTCTGTATAAATGCACCTGCTCTGTGATAGTCTCAGGGTTCTGTTGAAAGCGCAGAGAGCATCATGAAGACCAAGGAACACACCAGGCAGGTCCGTAATACTGTTGTGGAGAAGTTTAAAGCCGGATATGGATACAAAAAGATTTCCCAAGCTTTAAACATCCCAAGGAGCACTGTGCAAGTGATCATTTTGAAATGGAAGGAGTATCAGACCACTGCAAATCTACCAAGACCTGGCTGTCCCTCTAAACTTTCAGCTCAGACAAGGAGAAGACTGATCAGAGATGCAGCCAAGAGGCCCATGATCACTCTGGATGAACTGCAGAGAACTACAGCTGAGGTGGGAGAGTCTGTCCATAGGACAACAATCAGTCGTACACTGCACAAATCTGCCCTTTATGGAAGAGTGGCAAGAAGAAAGCCATTTCTCAAAGATATCCATAAAAAGTCTCGTCTAAAGTTTGCCACAAGCCACCTGGGAGACACACCAAACATGTGGAAGAAGGTGCTCTGGTCCGATGAAACCAAAATCGAACTTTTTGGCCACAATGCAAAACGATATGTTTGGCGTAAAAGCAACACAGCTCATCACACTCAACACACCATCCCCACTGTCAAACATGGTGGTGGCAGCATCATGGTTTGGGCCTGCTTTTCTTCAGCAGGGACAGGGAAGATGGTTAAAATTGAGGGGAAGATGGATGCAGCCAAATACAGGACCATTCTGGATGAAAACCTGTTGGAGTCTGCAAAAGACCTGAAACTGGGACGGAGATTTATCTTCCAACAAGACAATGATCCCAAACATACAGCAAAATCTACAAAGGAATGGTTCACAAATAAACGTATCCAGGTGTTAGAATGGCCAAGTCAAAGTCCAGACCTGAATCCAATCGAGAATCTGTGGAAAGAGCTGAAAACTGCTGTTCACAAACGCTCTCCATCCAACCTCACTGAGCTCGAGCTGTTTTGCAAGGAAGAATGGGCAAGAATTTCAGTCTCTCGATGTGCAAAACTGATAGAGACATACCCCAAGCGACTTGCAGCTGTAATCGCAGCAAAAGGTGGCTCTATAAAGTATTAACGCAAGGGGGCCGAATAATTTTGTACGCCCCACTTTTCATTTTTTTATTAGTTAAAAAAGTTTCAAAAATCCAAAAGATTTCGTTCCACTTCACAATTGTGTCCCACTTGTTGGTGATTCTTCACAAAAAATAAAAATTTTATATCTTTATGTTTGAAGCCTGAAATGTGGCAAAAGGTTGAAAAGTTCAAGGGGGCTGAATACTTTCGCAAGCCACTGTATATATATATATATATATATATATATATATATATATATATATATATATATATATACACACACAATTGTGCTCATAAGTTTACATTAGAATTTATGATTTCTTGGCCATTTTTCAGAGAATATGAATGATAACACAAAAACTTTTCTTTCACTCATGGTTAGTGTTTGGCTGAAGCCATTTATTATCAATCAACTGTGTTTACTCTTTAGCCTCCGTTCACACCTATGCAAATTAGATGCGGCTTACACAGCATCCAATTTGCAGGACATTTTAAAATACATTCATTTGAATGCATCTGGTTCACATATGTGCGTTGCATTCGCCCTGCGCATTGCACAAAAAAGGTGTGCGTTTTCTGGGCATTGCGGTGCGAATTACAAGCCCATTATCTTCTATGGGAACGCATCTGATTCGCAGATGCATTCCATTCTGAACACAAATTCTCTCCTTCTCCTCACTACACCTCCCCCCTCTCCCTCCTCTCCCTGCTCACTGATCCGCAGCTAAAACGCAGAGGAACCTCTGAACAACTGATTTTTATCTTTGCAGTGAAACCGGAGCTTCAATTCACAACGCACATTTGTGAACCCGGGCTAATGGCAACATAAACTACCCAAATGACCCTGATCAAAAGTTTACATACCCCAGTTCTTAATACCATGCATTGCCCCCTTTAAAATCAATAACAGCTTGAAGTCTTTGGTAGTATTTGTGGAGGAGGCTCTTTATCTTCTCAGATGGTAAAGCTGCCCATTCCTCTTGGCAAAAAGCCTTAGTTCCTGTAAATTCTTGGGCTGTCTTGCATTAACTGCACATTTGAGATGTACCCAGAGTGGCTCAATGATACTGAGGTCAGGAGACTGAGATGGCCACTCCAGAACCTTCAATTTATTCTGCTGTAGCTAATGACAGGTCGACTTGGCCTTGTGTTTTGGAACATTGTCATGTTGGAATGTCCAAGTATGTCCCATGCGCAGTTTCCTGGCTGATGAATGCAAATGTTCCTCAGGTATTTTTTGATAACATACGGCATTCATTTTGCCAACAATTTTGACCAAATTTCCTGTGCCTTTGTAGCTCACACATCCTCAAAACATTAGTGATCCACCTCCGTACCTTTCATCATAGGCCTTGTTGACTCCTCTCCAAACGTAGCGTTTATGGTTGTGGCCAAAAAGCTCAATTTTGGTCTCATCACTCCAAATGACTTTGTGCCAAAGGGTTTGAGGCTTGTCTCTGTGCTGTTTGGCGTATTGTAAGGGGGATACTTTGTGGCATTTGCGTAGTAATGGCTTTCTTCTGGCGACTCGACCATGCAGCCCATCTTTCCTCAAGTGCCTCTTGAAACAGCCACACCACATGTTTTCAGAGAGTCCTGTATTTCACCTGAAGTTATTTGTGGATTTTTCTTTGCATCCCGAACAATTTTCCTGGCAGTTGTGGCTTAAATTTTAGTTGATCTACCTGACCGTGGTTTGGTTTCAACGGAACCCCTCATTTTCCACTTTTTTTTTTTATTGTTTATTTATAGCAATTATAAGACATTGCATCATGTGATTCAAAAGGTAAGACATTTCAACTTCTGAAATTACAGAACAATACAAAACAATATATAAACAAACCAATAGAGCTTAACAAAGATACAGATATGGGTAAGTAAAAGCGACTTCCATCATTTGATCAGCTGAGCAAAATTTCCATACCGTATCATAAATCAAACTTAATTTAGAAAACTATGTGTTAAATTAGAACATAAAGATAAAGGATATTCAGATGAGGTTACTGGGGGGGGGGCTCATAAGGTTGCATGGTTATCGGATTCAAGAGGGTATACTGAATCATCCCAGGCTTTCAATATCTCCTTCATACATCCAAATAATTGTAAGTTACCATCGATCTTTGCACTCAGATGTTCCATCCTATGGATATCGGCTACAATAGAAAGTGGTGGAAGGTGGGAGAGGAGGTAGAGAGCCAATGCCTAGGAATGGCTCTTTTCGCTGCCAAAAGTATAAAGGACCCAAGTTTCTGTAATGCTTTAGAGACACCTGAGATAGGAAGGCCTAAGAGGAAGTGTATAGGATTCAATTGAATGGGTTTAGAAAATAATTTTTGTAAAAGATTCTGAATCTCAGTCCAATAAGGGCTAATGACAGGGCACTCCCAAAAGATATGAAAATGAGAGCCCACAGACTTACCACACCTCCAGCATAGATTAGAAATAGTGGGGTTACGGGCATGTAGTAAGTCAGGGGTTCTATACCAAAAAAATAGTATCTTAATGGCTGTTTCCTTCTGTGCTACACATCGTGAGATTTTTGATGATGATTCCCATATTTTTCCCCAATCTAATAATTATATTGGCCGGTGCAATATTTGGGACCATGTTTCATGTAATTACCGTATGTGTGGAATCCGTTAGAAGGGGAGTCTCATGTAAAATTTTATATATGGATGAGATCAATTTGGGTTCATAAGGGCCATTGGCACATAAAATCTCAAAATCTGTGGGCTTCTCCAGAGATAGTGAGGGCGAGTTAGTGAGGAAAAAATGTTTAAATTGTATGTATGAGAACAACAAGGATGCAGGGAGTTCATGTTTTGCTTGTAAATCTGGGAAGGACAGGAGTTTACATGTAACCGGGTGTACCAGATGTCGCAACTAAAAAATCCCAGCTTGAGTCTTTGGGAGTGTTCGCAAGTAGGACAAGTAGGACATTCCAAAAGTACATTCAGGAATGGAGAGCAAGGGGAGGAGGGAGAAAACCGGTCTGCACATTTCCTCCAAATAGATAGGGGGAAAAGCATCAGGGCTAGACAAAGGGATCTAAATTTAGTTGAGGAAGGCCATAACATATAGCAAGGATGTACTGGGACAGTGATCCCTATTTCGATTTCAGCCCATCTATTTGGAGCTTTCCTAGAAATTCAGTCAGTACCCTGAGGTGAGATGCATAATAGTACTATAATACCTAATGATATCTGGCGCAGCCAGACTACCTTTAGTTCTAAGAGCAAATACTACTGAATGAGCAATCCTATGGGAGGCGTTATTCTATAGGAAATTAAGGGATTTTCTCTGGAGGCTCTTCAGTTGCGACATTGGCATCGGGATTGGCAATGTTTCAAATAAGTAGTGTAATTTGGGTAGAATCGACATTTTGAGAACGTTGATTCTGCCAAGGAGAGAGATAGGGAGAGAGGACCAGAGGGTTAGGAGTCTGGTTATTTCTGCAAACATAGGGGGAAAATTGGCTTGATAAAGAGAAGAATACAAGGCGGTTAGATGGATGCCTAGGTATTTTAGCGTAGACGAGCACCATCGATATTTAAAACTGCCTTGTAAGGAGCTGAGCAAGTCTGGGGTGATGTTGATAGGTAGGGCTTCCGTTTTGGACTGGTTAATTTTAAAACCTGACAGAGAGCCAAAAGTGGATAAAGTGTTGTGTAGGAAAGGCAAAGAGATGTCGGGTGGGTGAGAGCCAGTAAGATGTCGTCAGCAAAAAGTGACAGTTTATAGTCCTGAAGTCGCAGCGGGACCCCCCGGATATTGAGACTCAATATAAACAACAGGGGTGAGAAAGGACACACCTGTCTGGTGCCATACTAAGGGTGAACCGCTGCAACATATAGGAGGACATCTGAACCTAAGAGTTGGGGTGAGAATACAGGGCTTGTAGGGCCGCGAACATAAATAGCCAGCTTAAACAGTCGACAGCTTTTTGTGCATCTAAGCTTAAAACAATAGCGGGTTGTTTAGTTTTAGTCAATAAGTCTATCAGGTCTATGGATCTTCTCGTGTTGTCCCCTGCATGTCTTGTTGGGACAAACCCCACTTGGTCTTTATGGATCAAAGTTGTCAGTAGGGGTGAGAGTCTATTGGCTAATATTTTAGTAAAGATCTTATAGTCCAAATTTAATAAAGCAATGGGGCGGTAGTTGTCTGGCAGTGCGGGATCTTTACCCAGTTTAGGAATGACTGTTATATGTGCATGTAAAAATTGTGAGAGCGGGATAGAACCCTTAAGGAGAGAGGAATATAGGGACTGTAAATAGGATGTTAGAGTCAGGGAGAAGGTTTTGTAATAAATGTAAGGGAGACCATCCAGGCCTGGAGATTTGTGAGCCGGCAAATTCTCGATCACCTCTGCTATCTCCTCCGTGGTGATTGGGGCGTTAAGTGTAGAGACTTGTTCAGTGGACAGTTTGGGTAATATTAGGGAGGACATGAAATCATCAAACTTCGACTATGAGAATTGGGAAGTCGAGTCAGAGCTTAAGCAATTATATAGCTGTTTATAGAAGTCACCAAATACCTTAGACATATCTCAATATGTAGGGGTACCATTTAACTGCATCAAGTGGTCAGGTATGGACAGGAAGGGACGTGGTTTTAGCCTATTGACTAGTATACCTATGTGGCTTATTTGCTAATTCGTAAAATTTTTGTCTGGCCCACAAAATAGATTTGGAAATTCTATTCATATCAGATGATTTAATATGATTCCGGATTGAGGTAACAGCTCTCAATCTTTCCACCGTGGGGGATTCAAGTAAGTGCATCTCTGCAGTCTGCAATTGAGCAACAAGGTAAATTTTTAATTTGGCAGAATCTCGTTTCAGGCGAGAGCCTGTAGATATGCACTCGCCTCTGAAAAAAGGTGGAAATTTCCGCAACTGACCCATCATTTAACTGAAAAAATTCAGTCAATTTCTGTTGCGAGTGGGATACCGAATTTTTGATCAGGGAATCGTTAAAATGCCAGTGGCATTTCTTGGGGTTTGGAGCCGTCAAAACAATGTCGAGTTCAATGGGTGCATGGTCCAACCAAGTGATGGGACTTATCTCCGAGGAGACTACATAAGGGAGAAGAGGGGCCGTAATGAATAAATGATCTAATCTATAATATAGCTTATGGGGGGGGGGGGGGTAAAACGTATAACTCTTCTGGGTGGGATGTCTTACCCTCCAGGTGTTAAAAAGGTTATGTGATCTAGTTAATTTACGAAAAGAAGCAGATAGCTTCTGAGTAGCGATCCGTGGGGTGTCTTGGAATAAGGCTCACCTATCCTTGGTCGGGGATATGCATTCATTGCAGTCGCCTCACAAAATCATGAAAGGCTGAGAAAAGGAGTGAAACTTCTCAAAAACAGTTGTAAGGAAACTGATTTGTCCTACATTTGGAGCATATATGTTAGCCAAAGTAAAAATTGGTGTTCAGGTGACTACAATTTAGGAGTATGAACCAACCATGGGGGTCTTGATAGGATGAAAGAACCTGGATCGGGCAGGATCGTTTGATGAGGATTGCCACACTTGCCTTACCAGATGGGTCTGAGGCCATATAGGCCATAGGAAAGTGTTTGGAAGCAAACTTGAATGATCCACAGGGTTTGAAGTGAGTCTGCTGAATCATAATCACCACTGCGTTGTCATTTTCCACTTCTTGATTAGAGTTTGAACACTGCTAATTGGCATTTCTCAATTCCGCGGATATCTTTTTATATCCCTTTCCTGTTTTATACAGTTCAACTGCCTTTTCCCGCAAATCCTTTGACAATTATTTTGCTTTCCCCATGACTCAGAATCCAGAAATGTCAGTGAGGCACTGGATGAAAGATGCAAAGTTCTGTCAGGAGTCCAGAAACTCATTGACCTTTTATACACACATACTAAGTACAAGCAAACAGATGTCAAATCACATGCCATATCGGCAACAATGGCACCGTCCTAATTGGTACGACGCCGCACCGATTTCCAAAAGTAGTTTCTGTACTACTTTTGGCGATTTCGGTGTGCGATTTCCATTGACATCTGTGCAGAAACCTGCACAGATGTCTCTGAAATCGCCACCAAAATCAGGACTGACATGCGGGAATGAAATCACAATTTCATTCCCGCAGTCAGTGTGAACCAAGGCTTAATGTGAGATGTGACACAAGAGATTTTCAGAAGTGTGATAAAATGATCAATTTCCCACAATGCTGCAATTAAGGTATGTGGCAGAAATTATTTTAGAGATTGAGTGCCACCTAGGAGATTACTCGCTCAACAATTGAAAAAATTTAGGAAATTCTGAGTGGTTTATTTTTTTTTTCAAGTCAATGAATACCCCATATGCAAATCTTACAAAACAAATTCAACAATCACCCAACAATCTCTTGCCTACAAGAGCGATTTGCGAAAGAGATTTTTTTTCAGTCCGAGATTAAAAATTCCCTGTGTGTGGCCCTAGCCTGAGATCAAAACAAAGTGACTAAATGGGAATACTCTCAAGTCAAGAAAGTTATTTGCCAATTTATTCATAGGAAAAATTAAGATTGTAAGACCAAAATGTATCATGTATGGAAATTTAGGAAATTCTCAGCGGTTTATTTTTTTTTCAAGTCAATGAATACCCCATATGCAAATCTTACAAAACAAATTCAACAATCACCCAACAATCTCTTGCTTACAAGAGCGATTTGCAAAAGAGATTTTTTTTCAGCCCGAGATTAAAAATCACCTGTGTGTGGCCCTAGCCTGAGATCAAAATAAAGCGACTAAATGGGAATACTCCCAAGTCAAGAAAGTTATTTGCCAATTTATTCATAGGAAAAATTAAGATTGTAAGACCAAAATGTATCATGTATGGCCTGTTTAAGGTTGGAGGTCTCTCACTCAGTAGTAACCCACTCATCACTAACATTTTTAGAGCTGCAGCAGAGGCCTTGGACCGCCTTAAAGTATAAGTCCACCTTTTGTAACATGTTACACCCATATTTAGGTGCATATACAGATGCACCGGCCCCCACACCTCTTCGACCCCCCATCTTGACAGTGAGCGGGGGATCTTCCCCCCCCCCCACTCACTGTCACAATTTAAAAAAAAATGGCTGTGTGGGGCTCTGCCCACCCGGCTGTGTCATTCATTCACAGTGTTCTGTGAATATGAAAACTACAAGTACAGACAGCCCTTACGGCTGTTGGCTTGCGGTTTCCAATGAACTGCCAGGGCACTGTTGAGCGCTCTAGGTAGTTCATTGAGCTTCCTGTCAGTGTGTAACTATCTGCCTGTATTGGAGGTATGGGCAGACAGCTACACAGACTGCAGGACCGTGGCATTATGCATTTTGCAATGCTTTACAGGTTCCTAACAATAAAAAAAAATAGTAAATGCATTATTTTACCTGCAAAAAAAATGTGCATTTATTATTATTATTTTTGTAAAGGTGAACTTATCCTTTAACTCCATACCTGATTGTGTCCTTGTTAGCAGGTCTGAGATTAAGAGTTGCATAAAGGTAGTCAGACATCAGAGGGTGGGTAGAAGCAAAGGCATGATTCCACTGAGGAGCACTAATGCCCACTAAGGGCACATTGTCGGTAAAGAATTTAAAAACAAACATAACTCAACTATAAATTTGTGCTTTCTTTCATTACCATGCACTGTCAATTATAACAAATAAAATCAGGGTGGGCGTGGGAGCCTCTCCTCTCTCAGGTAAGTAACCATTGATCACCGCTGTAAGGAAGAAGGGGGTACATCTCCTTTGCAGCCCAAAGTAAGAGGGACCTGGTCCTCTACATGGACTACTCTCATAGTACATACGTTACGAAGTAAGCGAAGAAGTCCAGTTGCTACTTCCCATGACACACTTCAGCCATTATATGGAAAACAGCAGCCCTGTAACCAGGAAGGACTGGGGACTATGAAGACAAATACAATGAAACTTTTTTTTCTACTTAAAAAAGATTAGTGTATGTTTAAAGTATAAAGCAATCTGTACAGATATCTGACATCAGTCTTAAAGTTTACTAGTTAGCGGAGGAGGGACACGGGAGATGAAATAGGGAGCTTAGTACTTGAAAGCACACTCAAGAAAAACTGTCACCAAGAGTGCTTGGGCATGCAGTCACTAAATCAATGTTCCCGTAGTGTTCAGATTAATAAAATAACGCAATGCTAACATCAATGTGCGGTCATGATCACGTTGAAAATATATTTTCAGTGTTCAGCCCTCTTAGTACTATATAACTTCACAAAATATGAAAATATTATGGATTTAAAAACTATTTCTCTGCATTGCTTCAGTTATTTTTCAGCACTGTGGCATCATTGTATACATAGCTATTATGGATATCTGTTGTGCATCCAATGAACATTGAAGCTAAGGCCTCATGTACACTGCTGCTGGTAAACGGACTTTCAGAGGCAGTTGGCTGCTTTTTTTCAGCTGTCCCTGAACTCATCCAATGTTATCTTATCATTACATGTACACAGGTTCCTTTAATGTCGTTTTTAGGCAGTTGAGTTTAGAGGCCTTTTTTGGAAAGAAAAAAAATAAAAAATAAGTTCAGACGCTGAGTTTAGAGGCATTTCAAGTGCTAAATGCTTCTAAATGCGGTAACTCGTGTTTAGCCGTGTTTTGTTTACATGCGTTTTTCACGTTTGGCTAATTTGAAAAAAAAAAAATAATAATTTTTTCAAACGCTGCTAACGCAGCATAACGGACGTTCTAAACTTGGGTTACTATCTGTCAAGTTAAATAGTTCAGGAGAGGTTGTAAAAACGTCCCGTGTACATTAAGCCTAATAATGTTTACATCTGATCTTATGCCTTTTTTAAATTTCTTGTAATTTGTCAGCAACTGACTTTCATGGTTTCTATCAGTTCTTGGTCACTTACACACCGATGAGCTAATAGAGCCTTGGAACAAGCCACTTAAAAAAAACAATACAGAAATAGCAGTTCCCATACAAGAATTTCCCTAGCTGAAGCAGTTGTAGGTTTCGTGAAAATAAAGTAACAGGTTGACTTAAAGAGGAATGTGCATATATGGAAGGAGCGCCATACTAAAAGATATGAGTCCAAATTCATTTATTGGTGATATGTTTGTAGCGGTACCCCCGTAGGAGCTGCTGAGTGTTGTGGTTTGTCTGTCACCTTGCCCCAGCCAGGAAAACACTTTTCACTTATTCAGAGACATGAAAGCAATCCTTGCACTTGTTTTAATGTTTTATTGAGGGAGATTAAACTTGGATGGGGAATGGGAACTTATGAGATGCCCAAGTAATTAACAATCAACGTTGGGACTACTATATACACCTACACATACTATATACTTCTTATTTTGACTGCTGATGCAGACATTGCTGGTCAGGAATCAGCTTTCCTGCACAGATTCAAACTGGAAAGCATTACTTTCAGTCCACTCACGGTTCTCATTTTAACCTCCCTGGCGGTATGATTATTTCGGATTTTAGGTGCTAAAAGCGGTACAATTATTTTGCATGGAAATTTGGCGTTTTATGTTGTAGGTCTGTAATTCTTAACGATAACACACTTAAATCTGTCCAAACAAGAGTCTAGTAGATATCCTGGGTATGATAAAGTTTGAAACACAAAAACATAAATTTTAATATAATAAATAAAAATAAATAATTAAAAAAAAAAAAAATAATAATAATAAAATAAATTTCCCCACGATTCACTATCGCTCAATTCTGCAAGTGTTCTAATTTACTATCGCTGTTTTCTAGCTGGTCTAAAGCCACTTTTGACGTAAAGGGACACTTTTTGGTTGCTATGGACAATCTCCAGTTTCCAGGCAGAAAGAACAGTATATGTAACAAAAAACTGCATACAGGGCATGGGGCAAAGCACCGGGGACAAAAGGGATGTGAAATCATTTCATACAGTACTGTAATCTGTAAGATTACAGTACTGTATGTGTTATGATTTTTACATTTTTTGAATTTACCGCCAGGCTCCGCCCCCGTGCGTCGCGACGCTCGCAGGGAACGGATCCTGGCACAGAGAGGCTTCGGGAGGAGGACAGAGCCCACGGACACTGCGGGGGACATCGCAGGAACCCGGGGACAAGGTAAGTGTACCGCTCCAGGATCCTGCAATGTAATCCCGAGTGTGGCTCGGGGTTACCGCTAATGGTGCTGAATTTTAACCCCGAGCCACACTCGGGAAAACCGCCAGGGAGGCTACCTGAAGCCCTGATGAAGGGGGACCTTTTTTGACCCCGAAATATGTTGGACTTCTTTTAAAACCTCATCACTAAACAAATTTGAACTCATATCTTTTTATATAGCGCTCATATATCCACGTCTTTTCCTGGTAACCTGCTGGAGTACCCCCAGTAGGTGAGCCTTGCCTGTTGTGATTAGCCTAACCTGGGCCAGTACACTCTTGTTTTTTATCCTCTCACTACCTTGTTTAAACTCATATCAAAGTTCCAGTGCCTCTTGGATGCCCTTTTTTCATTGGAGTCTGCCTAACCAATTCCCGCCCGCCATATAGAAAAATGATGGCTGGATGGCTGGGAAGTGGTTGCGCGTGTCCCTCGGACATAGCCCACCTCCGATCACAGTAAACAGCTAATTAAAATGGCTGTTCACCATGTGATTTGCTGTGTCCAATCACAGCCGGTCACTTTTGTCAGCAGCAGCACTTTTGGCGTGTGTCCCTCAGACATAGCCCATCCACGATCCAGGTAAACAGCAAATAAAATTCCATCTGGATCGGTCACACAAGCCCACCACCAGTACTGCTATTGGTACCGCCATCAGTACCGCCACACAGGCCCGCCATCAGTACCGTCACACAGACCCGCCATCAGTGACCTGTCAGTACCACCAGCAATACCATCACACAGGCCCGCCAAAGAGTTTTCACAACTGAGGAGGCATATACCATGCCAGATAATGAGAGCAGCGGGGAGCTCCCATCATCCGATTCTGGTTCGTAATACGAGCCAGTAGAGGGTAGTGGATCGGAGTCAGCGAAGGAAACCGTCCTTTCTAAGAGAATAAGGAGATCAGGACGGAGATCAGCACCAAGATCAGAAGACCTGCGTACCACTAGCAGTGCCAGACCCCAGGAAGAGGATCCCAATACAAGTAATGGAATTACACACCCAACCCAAAAAATTTGGGCCCAGTCCTACCTTCCTGATGCCCTGGCAAACCCCTTATTGTTTCCTGCCAGCTCAGGGTCCACTATAATTCCACCTTTCACCGAATAGCCAGGTGTGCAGCCCAACACTACAAATTTTTCCCAATTAGATTATTTTTATTTGTTTTTCCCTGAAGATTTGCTGCAGTATATTATGGTGGACCAAACAAATCTCTATGTAGAGCAATTTATTGTCTCCAACCCCAATTCATCCTACGCCCGTGTGTTCCATTGGTAACTTCTCACACTAGACGAGTTCAGATTGTTTTAGGGCCTTTCATTAAATATGGGGCTTACAAAGAAGAACAAACTGCATGCTTACTGGTCCATCAACCCCATGCCGATACATTCTGCTGTCATGTCCAGGACACGCTATGACACGATTATGCGTTTCCTACATTTTAATGATAACTCACAGTGCCCTCCCGAGATCAACCCAACCACAACAAATTGTACAAAATACGCCCCCTAATAAATTATTTTTCTCAGTGATTTGCTGAAGTGTTTGTCCCAGACCAAAATATTTATGTGGACAAATCCCTTATCCACTTTACTGGCCGGTTGCACTTCAAACAGTATATTCCCAGTAAGAGAGCCAGGTATGGGTTAAAACGAAACAAACTTTGTGATAGAGCCACTGGATACGTGTACACCTTCCTCATTTATGAAGGCAAAGACTGCCAGCTCTAGCTCCCTGGGTGCCCCACATATATCGGAACCAGTGGGAAAATTGTCTGGGAGCTGGCATACCCCCGGTTCAAAAAAGGATATCATTTATATGTGGACAATTATTATACCAACTTGCCCCTTTTTCGTCACCTGTACCGTAAAAAAAACCCTGGCCTGCGGTACCTTAAAAAAAAAAAATAAAAAAACAGGAAGGGCTTCCCACAAAATGTATTAACAAAAATGCTACAAAACGGGGAATCTGCATTTTATGAGAAATGAGAAAGTGTTGGCCATGAAGTGGAGGGACAAGAAAGATGTTCACATCCTCTCTACCATCCACAATGACACCTTGGTGGAGATTCAGAGAAGACGTGGCCCCGTTGTAAAGCCTGAATGTGTTCACGACTATAATCTGTTCATGGTGGGGTGGATGTAAATGACCACATGCTACAACCATATTTGTCAACCCAAAAGTCCCATTACTGGTATAGAAAAGTTGCATTTCATCTTTTTCATATGGCCATGTTTAATTCATATGTCTGCTACCAAAAATCAACCGAAAACCAACCTATCACCTACCTCAAATATATTGAAGACATTGTCACTGCCCTGATTTACCAGCAACGACCCGCCCCAGGAAGCATTCGCTCTGATGGTGTGAGTCGACTTCATGAGCAACATTTTCCCTATAATATTCACCCCACAGAATCAGAAAAAAGACGCCAAAAGAAATGTTGTGTGCAGCAGAGGAGGAGTTAGAAGAGGTCCCCTTATTTTTAACAGACTGCCCTTTCCCCGTTTCAAATACCTGTGCGGATCATTTGCCTGCTACCATGTTTCTACCTTCCACATTAACGAACCCTGGCCTGTTTACTGACTATGTCTTTGCCTGCCTTTTTAAACTACGTTTTTGACTTCCACGTGCACCAACCTCAGCCTGTTTAACGACGATGCCTTTTGCCTGCCGTTTTAAACCATGTTTGACTTCCACGTGCACCGACCTTGGCCTGTTGATCGACCTTGTTTTTTGCCTGCCACTTGGACTGATCTTTTGCCCTTCTACTTTAGTACACAGGGGTCTCACATATGTGAGGGGCTTCAGAATAGAGTTCTCAGTAGAGAAAAACTGAGGCTTCAAAGAGATTTGGGTGGGAGAAGTCTCTACCCCTGTCCCTAAGCTTGATGGTCCTTCCTGCTGCCTGGACCAATACTTTGGCTGTGCTGACCATATCGCTGCCTGTAATGACCCAGGACTTTATGGACCATGTTTCTTCCTGCTGCCTCTACTGACTATGGACAGTATTTCTGCCTGGATGATTCCTTTTACTGCTGCTGACCACATCTCTGCCTGCTACCTGGACCAATGCTTTGGCTGTGTTGACAGTATCTCTGCCTGTTTCCAACTATGGACAGTATTCCTGCCTGCTGCCTGGACGGTTGTTTTGCTGTTGCTGGCCACATCCCCGCCAGCTGCCTGGACGGATGCTCTCCTTAGTGGACCACTGCACTACTAAAGAAAAAAAGAAGAAAGAACTGTGCTATAAACCAAAGTGAGCAATAAATCGTTGAAAAGCTGCAATCCTGACAATAAACATCAATTGTGGAGTAAGCATAAAAAATAAGGAATTGCGCTAATACATGTGCAAAATGACATAAAAAATCTACAGTGAAAAGAATTATTTTGATAATAGGTGTACAAATAAAAATAAAAATAAATATGAATAACGGTTGATTATAATCCACCTAAATCTCCCGATAAGTGAGAACTCAATATGATGTATTAGGAACTCCAAATCGCCCAAAAGGTGCAAAAAAAGAGTCCAAGTGATAATTCAATCAGTGACAGCAAAGGAGGGTCCACCACCAGAGATAGAAGGGGTTACTCCTTACCAGATGGCCATGACCCCCCACTACAGAGGATCACAGCAAGCAGACAACTTTGTAAAACAGAAATTGAAAACTTATATCGGCATCCACCAGGGGTCATCTCACCGTCAGCCACACCAGCGAAACCAATGGCAGGGATAACCATAAAATACAAAAGGAGCTCACATAGTGTAAAACCGTCAAGATTTATTTAAAATTTAAAACACAAAGTGAACACTTACAAAGCGTATGTAGATATAAAAACCTTAAGTCCGGTTCCTTGGCCACAGGAGCGCAGACAAACCCGTCCTGCTGGAATGCAACACTGTTTGGGGGTGACGTCAGCGCGTCGTCTGGCTCCGCCCTGTAACATGGTTGGGATTTGAACCCAGACCCTCAGAGATACTAAGCAGAAGTTCTAACCTCTAAGCCACGGAGCTGCCATGTATTGCTGCCTCTACTGACTATGGACAGTATTTCTGCCTGGATGATTCCTTTTACTGCTGCTGACCACATCTCTGCCTGCTACCTTGACCAATGCTTTGGCTGTGTTGACAGTATCTCTGCCTGTTTCCAACTATGGACAGTATTCCTGCCTGCTGCCTGGACGGTTGCTTTTGCTGTTGCTGGCCACATCCCTGCCAGCTGCCTGGACGGATGCTCTCCTTAGTGGACCACTGCACTACTAAAGCCACAGGTAATCTTTTGTTATTTGATATGTACATGCTATGTGTTAGAAATATGAAGGGCCTTCAAAAATGTGATCAGTATTCAGAAACTTATATGAGTAATTTATGCTCCTAGAATGCCTGAAGGTGCTACTTGGATGTTGTGCCTCTGTATGTGGCCAGGCTGTGTAAAAGTCTCATCCATTTGGTATCACCATACTCAGGAGGAGTAGCAAAATATATTTTGGTGTGTAGTTGCAAGCATGCATATGCTGTGTGTGAGAAATAACTTGTTAATATGACAAGTTTGTGTAAAAAAAAAAATCTTAATTTTTCCAAGAATCGTGGGAAAAAATTACAACTTAAAAAAACTCACCATGCCTCTTACTAAATACCTTGGACTGTATACTTTCCAAAAAGGGATCATTGGGGGGGGGGGGGGTATTTGTACTTTTCTGGCTTGTTAGTGTCTCAAGAAATGAAATAGGCTGTCATCAGTACATCAGGTATGATCAAGTGTGATCAATTTTCAGTGATTGCTTGTAGACTCTATAACTTTCACACAAACTAAAAAATATACACTAATTTGGGCTATTTTTTTTATCAAAGATATGTAGCAGTATAAATTTTGGCCAAAATTTATGAAGAAAAATTACTTTTGCAAAATTTTACAATAGAAACTAAAAAAAAGTGTTTGTTTTTCAAAACGTTTGCTCTTTTTTCGCTTATATTGCAAAAAATAAAAAACCCATTCGTGATTAAAGTGGGGTTCCACCCAAAAAAACAAACATATCTAAAAAATTCTAAAAAAAAAAACAAAAAAACATTTGGATATTTTTTTTTTTTTTACTTACCTCTAAATGCCTGTTGCTAGGTGGTCCCTCGTAGTCTGCCCCTTCGTCTGCCTGGGCTGGTGACATCACTTCCCCCTGGCACAGGAAGGGCTCGGCTCTTCTCCCTCCCTCCTGTCAATCATCTGGGACCCATTGCAGGTCCCAGGTGATTGAGCGGCCAATCACGGCGCTCGGCGCCGCTCGCGCATGCGCAGTGGGTGCCAGGCTGTGAAGCCACAGCCCGGCGCCCACAGTTGAAATGCCGGCGCCGACGAGCGGAGGGGGGGGACGAGCGGGGCTTCGATCCCCCGCACCGCTGGACCCAGGGACAGGTGAGTGTCCAATTAAAAGTCAGCAGCTGCAGTATTTGTAGCTGCTGACTTTTAATTTTTTTTTTTTTTAATGGCCCCCCTGGGTGGAACTCCTCTTTAAATACCACCAAAAAAAAGCTCTATTTGTGAGAAAAAAAATATAAACATTTTGCTTGGGTACAGTGTTGCATGACTGAGTAATTGTCATTCAAAATGTGAGAGCGCTGAAAGCTGAAAATTGGTCTGGGCAGGAAGGTGTGTAAGTGCCCTGTATTGAAGTGGTTAAAGAGGAACGTCACCCTCCCAAGTGATATTTTTTTTTTACCCCACTTAGTGATCATTCTGCAGTATTTCTTCAGATACTTACAAGCCAAATGGACCCAGAGCTGTCTTCCTCTCTCACCCTGATGTCCTCACACAGGTCCTGTCCTGCACCTCCATATCTCTTCTTTATGTCATGGGCGCCAGCTGTCTCTTCCCGATTATTCAGCTAGCTTCCCAATGATCTGGTGCAGTGACTGTTTACATACTGTTCTATGAATGGAGGATAGTAATTTCTCCTATGATACTGATGTCACATATCATGCAATATTTTTTCCTCACCTAGGTGAGAATGGCATCCGGGTACAGTGGCACCACAAAAAATAGGAAAAAAAAATCAAATCAGTGTTTATTGAGAGATGTAACTGAAGGAACAATTTCCATTACAGTTTGAGTCATGCAACAAGTACAATTGCTCAACAATATGCAAAGCGATTTAAATTCAAATAACATATATAACCTGCAACCAACTAAATGACATTTATAGTCATCTTAAGATGAGAGAGCTTTTCTACTGTTACCCAATGGAACATAGTCCTTCTTTACTTTCACTCAAAGTAAAGAGTCCTTTTCCAATTTGTACCAATGTTATAGGGCCCTGGTTAACTACAATGACACCCTTCCCCCTACACACAGTACATAGGTTATGAAGAGTAGTAAGGGGAGAAGTCCAGTCACTACTTCCAATGACACACTTTGGCCATTAGATGGAAAACAGCTGGACCAGGAGCAGGTCATCTAATATCTATGCACACTATTGAGAGTACTATCACCATGGAGAAGGCAGCGCAGTGACCAGGAAAGACCGGGGACTATGAAGAGGAATGCTGAGAAACTTTTTTTTCCTTACTGGTGTTCAAAATTTTGGGGGGGGGCGCAAAAAAAATTGAAAAAGAAAACATCAATTCGGTGCCATCAAACACTGCCACTGTGCCCATCAAACGCTGCCACTGTGCCATCAATTGCAGCCACTATTCCATCAAATTCTGCCACTGTGCCAAATGCTGTCACTGTGTCCAACGCTGCCACTGTGCCATCAAACGCTGCCACTGTGCCCTCAAATGCTGCCACTGTGCCCATCAAACGCAGCCACTGTGCCCATCAAATGCAGCCACTGTGCCCATCAAACGCAGCCACTGTGCCCATCAAACGCTGCCACTGTGCCAAATGCTGCCACTGTGTCATCAAATGCTGCCAGTCTGCCCATCAAATGCTGCCAGTGTGCCCATCATTTGCTGCCAATGTGCCCATCAAATGCTGCCAGTGTTCCCTTGAATGCCGCCAGTGGGACCCCCGCCCACTCGCCGTCTGCCCGGCACTTACCCTGTCTTGGTAGGGCAGCATGTGACGGCAACGAATGGGGTCCTTCATGCGTCTCCTGCCATCCTCATCTCCTGTCCTCTCCTCCTGATAGGTGCCCAATAGCGGCGCCTGTCGTTTCAGCCAATCAGGTGACAGGTAACAGACCCGAGCACCTGATTGGCGGAGAGGCGGTTCAGTGTTAGGAAAGCGAATATTCATTCGCTTTCCTAACACAGCTGAGTGAACAGCGAGCGCCAAGCATGGCGCTCGCTGTTTACCTTTTTTGACGACTATTAGAGCCTTAGAGCATAGGACGCCTGAATAGGGAGTGGCAGCGACGGCCATAGATAGATTGATGCAATGCATCAATCTATCCATTGGGCATAGAGGGGTGGCTGGAGAGAGGGGGCGGTGCCCGTGCGCCCTTATGGACGCACTGCCACTGTTTAGATTCCTCTTTACTACAGTTCTTAATAAACAACATTGACATGTACAGTAGAGCTGGACCTAGTGTGATTTGGAACAATTAATAAAGTTTGCCAAAGAGGGAAAAAGTTTTCAAACTTCTCTTGCGTTAGGCATTTAGGTGTCCTTTTATAAAACTGAGATCAGCGGCGATCCCGAGTCTCACCGCTGATCTCAAGTCATTACCAGTTTATGAAACTGAGATAATCAGCAGAGAACATGTGAGAATCTGTAAGTGACTGTCACAGAAACGTCCAGTTTATGAAGGTGCGATCTCAGCACCTCACTGGCGATCTGTGACAGAATTCTCACTTTCTGATTCACCATTTCAGAAGTGGAGAATCAGAGTGAGAAGCATGAAACTGGCTGAGTATTCTGGAGGAAGCAAGAAGTCTTTTGACTTCTTTCTTTCAAACAGTCATAGTACATCTTCCCCACCACTACACACCCTAAAACCAGCAGGATAGGAATTTATAGTATGTGTATATATATATATATATATATATATATATATATATATATATATATATATATATATATATATATAATCTGCATATACAGATATATGCAAATGTATGTAATGTATGTAATATGTAATCCAAAGCACGCGCATATCAAAGCGATTTTCCCCATAGAAGTCAATGGAAACAAAGATAATTTGTTCCGCATTGACTTCTATTGCATGCAATACCGCATGTGGCCAGAGGTGGGGGGGCGCTGGAGAGCCTCGGAAATACTCGGGGACAGCTCGGCAACCCTCGGAAAGGCTCGGAAACACTCGGGAACGGAGTATTTCCGAGTGTTTTAGAGTATTTCCGAGTGATTCCGAGTATTTCCGAATCGTTCTGAGTGTCACCGGCGTCCCCGCACCTCTGGTCAAATGCGGTACTGCATACCACATTAGCTTGAATTCTGCTAGTTTCGCCAGACAACACTTGCAAACCGAGTCAGGATTTATAAAAAAAAGTTGCTCGTCTTTCAAAACGCTCGTTAACCGTGTTACTCGTTAACCAAGGTTCCACTGTACTGCAAAAATGCCAATAAAATGCTAATGCTCCTAAACGCTCTTAAATGCTACTACAAAAAGCTATTACCTGCGGTTTTCATCCAGTGATTTTTCCAGCTTTTTTAGCTTAAAAAAACGCTAGTGTGCATAGAGCCTGAATCTGTTTTTTTTTAATGCTTGCCAAATAAGACAGCAATCGGACAACTGATGAGGTCCCCATCCAAATACCTAGATCAGTGGTTCTCAACTCCTGTCCTCAGGACCCACTAACAGGCCAGGTTTGCAAGATAACTGAAATACATCACAGGTGATATAATTTGCTGCTCAGTGATTGCAGTATTCTAGTCTGCATCTCCCCAAGGTAATACCTAAAATGTGGTCTGTTAGTGGGTCCTGAGAACAGGAGTTGAGAACCACGGACCTAGAAAGTGATCCATTACAAAAGGTCTACGTGGGGAGACACATTATCTATGTGCATTAATATTGGTTGTTAGCGATCATAGGTTTTGAGCAACTTTACAGATATAAGTACACATATATCCTGTTTATCCGACAATATTTTAGGACAACATACTACACATAGTGCTGCCTCTCACTTTTTTCCTCTACCCGGTGACCCCCCAAACATTTTTTTGAAGTCTACTCTACAGAGATAAATGCTATCCAGCTAGGGTTTACACCAGTGGCCCTAAAACTGCAGCCTGTGGGCCAGATGTGGCCCTTTGCTTGTCTATCAGTCCCTTGGGGCACTGTTACTTCAAACGATGCGGGTCATTATTCCTCCAACTGACACCAATGATAAGGCTCCATTCCTTTGACTAGCACCAACAGCAGGGCAGAATTCCTTCCACTGACGCTGACAACGAAGCACTATTATTTCCACTGACACCAATAATGGGGCACTATTCCTCCACTTATACCAATAATTGGGCACTATTCCTTCCACTGATACCAATTATGGGGCACTATTCTTCCCAGTGACACCAAGAATGGGACACTATTCCATCCACTGATACCAATGAAGAAGTACTATCCCGCCCACTGACACCAACAATGGGGCACTATTCTTCCCACTGATACCAACGATGGGGCACTATTCCTTCTACTGACACCAACAAAGGGGCACCATTGCTCCCAATACCAATGGTAGGACACAATTCCTCCTTCTGATCACAGGTGCTATGTAATTTCTTTACTCCCACTGAACACAAATCCTTGGAACTGTTTACTCCCACTGACGCTGGAGCATTTTCTATTCCCACTGGCCACAGTTTAGCCCTCTTAAGGTCTGAAGGATGGTAAATTGGCCCTTTGTTTAGAAAGTTTGGAGACCCCTGGTTTTCATATACTTTACTTTTCCTTTTGGTTTATGGCATACCAATGCCTTTATCAAACATACATATACAATTTTCTTGTGAAAAAAAAAACATACATATACAAGAGTAAAAATGTTTAAATAAGTTTGGCCATTCCTCCGTGTAGCAATTTTTTTCTATCAACAGAAGACCCTTCTCTATTATTGTCCTAATAAATGCCTGTGTATAATTAGATTCACAACTTGTTTACTAGCCTTTAAATAAAAAACGGCATCTTTGTTGTATTTATACACAAATGGGTCGGTCACAGTGACATCATTGTCATTTTTAGTTTAGGAGACACAGGGCTTACTGTTACATTCTCAGGAAAATTCAGAACAACAAATATAGAATGCTACTGGAATTCCACCTATCTCCCCCACAGCCTTGTGTCAACCATGACATAAAATGAAACAGAAATTACTGCCCCAAATCGGCAGTGACAGCTCATTTATTGCATGGGGACTTTGATTCAAGTCTCTTTCAAGCATCTTTTAGTCATCAGGCTGTCAGTTGACAAAACTAGTGCAAGACCAACAGACAGCTGTTATTACTGGTACAGATAGAATGACTTGCATTGCTGAGCTCTTTAGTCACTCCCAATGAAATGGTCATCTCGCATTTCATATGGACTGGGGTATGCAATGTGGTTAGTGTACGAGATTTTTTTTTTTTCATCATAAGGCCCGTTGCTACTCCCGCCCTCCCTTCCTAGAGTCTCACATGACACAAGATCTGGCTAGTTAGCATGTCTGGAATGAGAAAGCACCTATCTCTGTGTCTGAGCTAGGTCCATAGATGCTGGTTCCCAGGTTGGAACATTACCTCATTCAACCTTGCCAGAGACACAGTATATAAAGCACAACAGGGCAAGGCTTGGAGTAGAACTAACTTGTCATAATTAAGGTTAAGATCGGGAAAGGACATTGCAGGAGACCACAGGCAAAATGCTTCTGAAAGTAGAAGACCTGGTAGGTTTATTGTTCTATTTTTCTATTAAAACTTAAAATCATTGCATCTGAGTACTCATGCTGTGAACTAAATATTTCACTGCACTGGTTTTATTTTATTTTCCTGTTTAAAATTAAGGCTAATACTAGCTTAACACCTTTTCTAAGTTTTTATGTACTTTTTGAGGTTTTCTTAACAAGAAAGGTATTTAAATACATGTAAGTTCAGAATGAAAGATCAAGGGGACAGTAGGGGGTGTGTGTGTATACACATACACACACACACACACACACACACACACACACACATATATATATATATATATATATATATATATATACATACATATACACACACACACACATACATGTTATTTAGTGTTCGAAGTGTGACGATGTGACGATATACTACCTAATATCTCAACATGAAAGCAAACCCAAACCAAGGATGTTCCTTAGCCCATAATCCATCTCTGAGAGGACCATGAAACGAACGTATATTGTATGGAATTTATGAGCTGCTATTTACCACTCACACATTATCTACACTATAAAAATCAGTAGCCTTTGCTTAAGTTACTAAAAAACTATGATTGCCAATGACTATTACTTGGATATTGGTCAACGTTTCTACTGCTACTAGTGGATGTCCAAGATCCCTAGCTTCTTGGAAGGATGGGCCTGTATTAAATAAGATTTTTTTTACATATATATTTTCCCCATTGAAGCAGGTTAGTTGTTTTAAATAACTGCACTGAACATGTTTATTACTTTCCTGCTCTACTACTAGAATGACAATGTAAAAGGGATTGTATTCAAATCAACAAGGTATCTTCAAATATCCTTGATGTAGAAGAGGAATAGCTATTTCTATAAAATGCAAAAATTAGTAAAAGAGGAAAACCTTTCTCAACGGATATGAGCTATTTCTCAGTCCTTCACCAAAACAGATTATTGCGGTTTCCTTACTAGATTATATTTCTCCGTAATTTGCTTAGAGTTTGAAATACATTTTGTCTAACTGATCACAGCCAAGATTAGAGAAACTGGCTGAACGTAGTTAATTTACCTTTCTTCCCCAAATTAATTTAGGTGTAAATGGATCATTTGTATATGTCATCTGGGAAAAATTTTATATCTGTTCTTTAATGTATATTGAATTTTCAGTTGGCCAACAGATCGATCAACATAAAAAGTTTTTCTTTTTAACTTTTTATTTTTTTAATGGTAAACTACCATATACATGGGGTAATGTTTTATATGTTTACTCATATGAATCAACAGGTGACTGTAAAAAAGACCAAATTCATAATAATAATAATCATTTGTGTATGTCATCTGGGGAAAATTTTACATCTGTTCTTTAATGTATATTGAGTTTTCAGTTGGCCAACAAATCAAACAACATATAAAGGTTTTTTTTTTTTTATTAATGGTAAACTACCATATACATGGGGTGAGGATTTTTATGTTTATTCATATGAATCAACAGGTGACTGGAAGGAGGACAGAAAAAGACACTGGAGATTTTGTAACAGGAAATTTTAGGCATGGAGAATATGAAACAGCCATAACACTAGAGAAACAAGATGATTTAAAGACAACTTCAAAATCACTGCTTGAACGTGAGGAGGAGAAACAAGCAGAGCAGAAAAAGCTCAAAGCTGAGGTATTGATAATCATATTACCTGTATAGTGTGTAATCTGTACAGTGCAGGGATGTATTGTCACAGTTTTGCATTTATTTGTGTGTGTAAAGAATAGACTACTCACTTTTCAAAAGGTTGTGGTAATTGGCCATTTGTTCAATATGATTAAATAAGCACAGTTTTACCAGCCATACTAGCTTTATGAATACGGTTAATTGCTAAAATGTGATCAATGGCACCGCACTCCCCTAACAAATCTGTTTAGAAACACTCATATACAATTTGTCTAGTCATAATCATTTGTTAACCAAGCAGTCTAGATAAAAGCATTCATAACCAATCTGTCTGGCAATAAGAACTCATAAAAGGCGGCCTATGGGCTTACCCCTAAAAACCATAGAACAAGCCCAGTACATATGCCTACATAAGCATAATAAAGGAATCTCTTGACTGACAGGTAAATCCACAGTGAGAGACCTGCAACACAAAAATCACAATACACTAGGATATAAGCTCCGGTCACAATTGGCAAATATACAACCCCAATGGCACCAGTGCAAAGGTCTTTATGTTGCGTTTGCATGCTACAATGTCACCTTGAATATCTACAGTAACAAAATATTGCATCCTGTAGCAAAAAAAAGGACAGGGCATGCTGCACTAATAAGTGATTTAGCTGAGGATATCCCCACTAATCCTTTAAGATGCAGTTGTTGACATTTTATCAAACCATAATGTGTATGAACTTTAGCTACATAAGCCGTCTCTCCATGAAATAAAAACAAGACCGAAGATGTAAAGACTTCTTACCACATATATATGTTACAGATTACTGTTAACAGAGATAGAGATTTTAAAAGCAAAGCAAACAAGCAGATGGGGTCTATTAATTTAAAAAAAACAAAAGATGTTGTAAGCTCTAACGAGCTATTGTATTGTAACTACTGTCTGCCCTAATGTTGTAAAGCGCTGCACAAACTGTGGGCGCTATATAAATCCTGTATAATAGTAATAATAATGTAGCTACTTAGAATTTCAAATATCAGTAGTTTAAACAGAATAACTCAATTTGATGAACACATTTGTTGTTGTGGCAGACTGCTCTTTGCCCTATTGAATAAATATGCTGGATGTTAAATACAGTATATCTAATTCCAAAACATTTTGTTTATTAATTTTGGCTAAAGAATGGTTAAAATCCCGGTCAGGTTTTCTTTTTGCCATCTGTATCCCATTTGAGAGATCTCTCGTCACCTGGTCTGTGGACACAACAGGAACTCTCCCCAAGGACAGGTAAATACTCCCTCTTAGACTGTTGTCACTGAAAAAAAAAATCGAAATAGTTCCATTTCTGTTTAAAACTCCAAATCTTGGATTTTCCTTCACTTCCAGCCCTGGTAATAGTGGTCACTGGGACAAAGAATGAGAAAGAGAGAATATCCACAGTGGTGACATAGAGATAACAATAGACAGTTCTTACCCACTTTATCCCCCCCCCAAAAAGTTAAAACATATTGGCTGTCGATATACTTTAATTCTTATCCTACTAATTGCTGTGACATCATCCGCTATGCGTAGTAAAATCATTTTACAATAAATGGCTAGTTGATGATAAGGTAAAACTTGTTGTTTTGTATTTAGCTCCTCAAAAAGCAGATAGATGAAAGACCAAAGCTAGACAACTTGGAAGACCTGCAAACTATAATAAAACTACGAAAACGAAAAAGATGCAAAAAAGTGAAAGTACCTGTGGTCAAGGAACCAGAACCAGAGCCAGTAGTAAGTTTTAAATAAACTGATAAATTAATGAATTATGTGGGAAAATTGTAACACTCACAAAAAGCACAATATATGGTTTTTAGATTGAACACGTGGACGAAGCAACATTTTTAAAAGCTGCGCTAGAAAACAAGATGCCCATCATTGAAAAATTCCTGGCAGATGGTGGAGATCCAAATGCCTGTGATGAGGTAGGATGTTTTTTTTTATCTTTATAGGTTACCTATATCATATGCTAAAATGAAAAATATTTTAAGCAGGAGCTGCCAAAGCTGAGAAATTCATCTGGCACTTAGCTAAAATGCCCATCATGCTTGGCATTGCAGCAATAACCTGAGCATCCATGGTGGATGTTGCAGTTCAGCAACAGCTCTAAATACAGGAGGTAGCTAGATTATTATAGTAAACATCTCAGATTCTCCCACACTACAAACTTATTTCTTTAGCTCATCTACCTTAATAAATCATCATTGTTCTAATAGAAACAAGCTCCATAATTTAGGAATATGACTACAGCCTATAATATTCCAGAATGGCCATGATCATGGCAAATATAATATGGGATTACAGCCAATTAATTAATTTAATACTGATATTGATAAACTTAGATAAAACAGGTTACCTTTATTGTGAACTTCTGCATGCTCTGGTGTTCTTTCACTTTGAAGGCAACGACTCTGTATTAGTATATAGGTTGCCAATGGTGTCTTCTTCTGAAAATACTAGCTGTCTGGCTGTCATGGTTATCCCATGATGTCAACACTGAGTCACTGACTCAGCAGTAAAATGTTGATCGGGATTTTATACATCATTTCCTCCATACTTGTTCCGAGCCAGTAGAGCAGGGGTCTCAAGCTGGCGGCCCTCCAGCTGTTGCAAAACTACAAGTCCCATCATGCCTCTGCCTGTGGGAGTCATGCTTGTAAATGTCAACCTTACAATGCCTCCTGGGACTTGTAGTTGCGCAACAGCTGGAGGGCCGCCAGTTGGAGACCCCTGCAGTAGAGCAATTCAGATTTTAGAAGGTCACCAGTAGTAATATACAAATTCCTTTCAGTATAAATTTTATTTAAAACTGTGATCTATAACAAAGAAGATTCAAGCTCAGTGTTGCCTGCACATGATCCCACTTACTGAACACTGACCTTATTTATCTTTGTACACATGCCCATGATCTAATTCTTTCAGTACAACCTGATATAATGCTAAGTTAAGGGAAAAGCACCAACACATATGAAAGATCTGACCGGATTTCTGTATCTTTCTGAAGAATAACAGAAAAAAAAAATGACTACACATTGTGGTTAATCCTGACATACTATCAAGGTGCTCAAGTTTAAGATTTATGTAGGCTACAGCTTTTTAAGTATTTAAACGTGACACAAATTGGTAAACAGAAAATGGTCCGATGAGCAATAAAATCTTCCTTTTTAAAAGCATAAGCAATGTTTCTCCTTAGAAGCATTGGGCAATGGTCAGTCAGCATTCTGCTATTACTGTATTTGAGAGATATGCTGCTTACCAATGTCACTGTAATATGGCTTTCATTACGCACCTGCCAGGGAGGAGAAATGGCTTAATAAATGATATAGTAGAGATATCGCTAAGTAATGGTTCCGTTCCCTTTTACACTTTTTAAAATATAGATTTGTAGATGTTCAAGAGTTGGTGCACAGCAGCGTCAACTTCAATCTCTCCAACCTGCTTAATATTTCAGGGAATCTGGCAGTGCAGTCCCTGCACCCGATTCCACAGACCTGGCAACTTGCCATGACCACTGAAAGTAGGTCTTTTTTGGAAGTTGTACTGCAGCAGGAGGAGCGAGACACTATGACAAGCAGGAGCAAATCTATTAACTTTGGTGTGGGAGGGCATAGTAAGAGAACATCAGATAAAAGGAAACATCCTGAATAATTCTGTAAATAGACAATAATGAGTAGTTGCGTGTTTATTAACAAGGTGAAATACTAGCAGCCATCCTCCAATTATGACTAATATTCTTATTGGAAATATGCAAATGATGAAAAGGAGACAAGATGGTAATACATAAGAAATCAAATGTCAGATTTGCATAAATACGTCTCAGAAGCCCTGTTCCAGAATAACTGCAAGGGAGAAGTGATGCTAATGGTAAAGATGCCTTTCTAAGTGAAAAGAGCAAGGTACAGGAGTACCTGGGCTCTCAACCACTGATGATAAATGAAAAACCAATCAATTAAAAGGAACCAGTGAATTCTTTTAAATAAAAAGTGGTTTTAGGAGCATTTTTCCTAATATTTTGTGCCAGACTTTGAAAATTGCACTAACCTTCTGAAAATAGAGCTCTATATCAAACCCTGAAACATTGTCCTTAGCAGACTGTCTGTCCATCATTAAAAAGCATAGTTTACTCTACTTGCTTTATAAACCTGGCTGTCTTTCCTAACAGTACAGACGCACGGCCCTGCACAGAGCATGTTCGGAAGGACACCTTGCCATTTTAGAGAAGTTAATTGAAGCTGGAGCAGACCTAGAATTCCATGACATGGTATGTGATTTTTTTTCCAATACATCAGTCATTAAAAATGAAAATAGCTGCAGCAGAGAAGCTAGCACGGTTGCTGGAGAGGTAACTGGAAAATATTACTAAATTACAAAACTATAATTTTGTTGACAAATGGCTGCCAAATTTTGCAAGGCACTTAAGCCAAAAGGGAAAATAATAGACTCATGTCAATCTACCTTTGCCCCCTCCTGCTAAGTGCAATAAAAGCTTTTTCCCTTGGTCAGAATCTTCCATGTAGTTAATAAGCTATTCATATAAATAGTGGGAAATAACGAGCCTAAAAAAATGAACCGCCCTAATCACAAATTAATTTGATTTTATCAGGCAAAATATCCCCCCAAGTAGGATGTAATTTTCCTTAACTTGACTAAACTAAAACCATTTACGTGCAATTTTGAATAATAATAAACAATTTTTTTTTATAAAAATGAAGTCTATACATAGTATACCTAGATATCCTGTATGAATGAAGTACTGCTATGTGGACTTACAGTCAGCTACAAGGGCTCATGGCTGGGGCTAGAAATCATTTTGAATGGTACCTTGAACTAAAACCACCACATAAAGGGACTATTTATAGAAATAATGCAATAAAAGTACCGTATATACTCGAGTATAAGTCGAATTTTTCAGCACATTTTTTTGTGCTGAAAGTGCCCCCCTCGACTTATACTTGAGTCAAGCACTTTTCTGCAGCAAAAAATTTCATTTTCCGAACCGACTTTGGGGCCCTGTATCTCAGGGCCACTTGGTGCTAGGAACCCCAAATTTGGTGTGCAAACCCAGTGGAACTGGTACCACAACATATCCAAAGATGGAGTTCCTAGCACTAAGTGACCCCGAGATACGGGGCCCCAAAATCGGTTCGGAAAATGTCATTCTCTGCTGCAGAAAAGTGCTTGACATTTTCTGAACCGATTTTGGGGCCCCGTATCTCAGGGCCACTTAATGCTAGGAACCCCAAATTTGGTGTGCAAACCCAGTGGACCAGGTACCATAACATATCCAAAGATGGAGTTCCTAGCACCAAGTGGCCCCGATATACGGGGCCCCAAATCCAGTTCGGAAAATGTCATTCTCTGCTACAGAAAAGTGCTTGACATTTTCTGAACAGATTTTTGGGGCCCTGTATCTCAGGGCCACTTGGTGCTAGAAACCCCAGCTTTGGACATTTTATGGTGCTAGTTCCACTGGGTTTGCACACCACGTTTGGGGTTCTTAGCACTAAGTAGCCCCAAGATACGGGGCCCCAAATTTGGTCAACTGTGTCCATCTGCAGCAATGCAATTTTGGGACCCTTTGGGTTTAGTGACCCCAAATTTTGGCTGCAGCTAGGGGGCATCTAGGAACCCTTAACTACCGAGTTTGAAGTTCGGGGGACCTATGGCTGCAAATGGGCACAGTGAGGCATGCAAATGGGCACAGTGAGGCTGCAAATGGGCATTGTTGACCCTCTTTTCCACTTACAGTAGCTGTGCATTTCTCACCCTCGTCTTATACTCGGGTCAATAAGTTTTTCCCATTTTTTGGTGGTAAATTAGGGCCTCGACTTATACTCGGAACGACTTATACTCGAGTATATACGGTAGTTGTTGCTCTGCTTTTTCATTAATTATCTGGGGGAATATAAGGACCACCTCTGCTCTTGCCATTATTTTTCCCAAATTTTTCGCCAAAAAGATGGGTAGAGCGGTGAAGGGTTACAACCTCTGCCAGTTATTTGTATTCCATTGGGGAAGTTTCCCTTTACTTTTTATCCCAATGACAACACTGGAAGATGGAAAAAAATATCTTGCACTCCTTTCTTGTCAATTCAAAAGCAGAATTTCCCCGCACCTTCAGTATTAGTAACAGTAGACACTATAACAAATAGAGTAAAATAACTCTTTGCTGGTGGCTATTATTGTTACAAGAAATAAGCATGCAGTTTGTGGAAGAGCGATTGTCTTGATCATAAAAAAAAAAAAATTAAGCTTGATGAAGAATTACCTTCAAAGACATGTTAACAAAATATAGTTCCATGTACTGAAAGTAAAGAAACTCCTGACAAACAGGATACTATAATAAATACAATCATTTTTTATTACTTACAGTGATGAGTGGTGTAGGTGGTGTAGTGATTAGCACTTTCACCTAGCAGCAAAAAGGGTCGCTGGTTTGAATCCCGACCACGACACCATCTGCTTGGAGTTTGCATGCACTCTCTGTGCCTGCGTAGGTTTTCTCCGGGTACTCCGGTTTTCTCCCACACTCTAAAGACATGCTGGTAGGTTAATCGAATCCTGTCTAAATTGGCCCTAGTATATGTATGAACGTGAGTTAGGGACCTTAGGGCAGGGACTGATGTGAATGTTTAATGTATATATAAAGCGTTGCATAAATTGACGGCACTATAAAAGTACCTGGAATAAATAATTACTCTGTAGTCAACTGTGACCATCCAAAGTCACAAATATTCTTGACCATTCTGGAATCTTCCATGTGTTCTGTATCCTTACATGTCTGAATTCAGTAGCAGGACCCAATTGGTCAAAGGGATATTTTTGTTCTGTTCACAGCTTGAATCCACAGCAATTCACTGGACCTGCCGAGGTGGAAGTGTTGAAGTTCTGAAATATATACTAAACAAAGGAGCAAACATCAACGCAAGAGACAAGGTAGATTATACTTCTTGAACACCATAGCTGAAATGTACCTCAAACTCAAAATGAAGTATTAGAATTAGAAGTATTAGTATTAGAATCACTTTGTGTGCAACCAGCAGCGATCAATACAGGTAATTGCTGGCTATGCAGAGAGTCGCGAATAGCTGTGGCCATCGGTGACCTGTCATTATAGTGAACGGGGCAGATGGCTGCACCTAGCCTCTAAGAGCGACAGCAGAAATCTGATTTCTACCACTACTATTTGCACCGGTGTTTATGTAACCTAAGGAAGAAAAGAACGGCTGCACACCAAAGGAACGTTCCAGGTTTGAAGAAGCTCTGAGGTCAGTGTTATACGCACGCGTCACCTCCTGGGTTCCGACACTCTGTCTTTGTTGGCCATAATTTGCTACTTTTGGGATAAAATTGTTGGAACGTTCCTGTGGTGTACAGCCGTTCTTTTCTTCTCATTGATCATCGGTGACGAGTTGTGGCTTGCACCCAACACAACCGGACTGTAGTAATTGATCACCTGGACCAGCGACTTCCTTGTTTGAATCTGTATGTAACCTAAACTTTGAGAGTCTTTAAGTTGGAGCATATATAGCAGTGGATAAACTAAGGACAGGCATGCCTGGAGGGAGCCCGTTCCTCCTTAAAAACTCAGGGGCACATTAGAAGCTCATCAAGGGTTTTAAGAACAATAAGATTACACAGGTGTAAACTTAAAAGATAAGTCCAGGTGGTGGCACCTGGGATAGATTTACTAAGGCATGTGTACTCAGAATCTGGTGCAGCTGTGCATGGTATCCAATCAGCTTCTAACCTCAGCTTGTTCAATTAAGCTTTGGCAATAAAACCTGGAAGCGGTTTTGTTGCAGAAGTGAGCCTGATTTTACACTCTCCAGCTGTAGTAAATAAGCCCCATAGTATGCCTGCACATTTATCAAAATGGCTGAATTCCTGGAGTTCAGCTTAAGGCCCCTTTCACACGATTTGACCGTTCAGGTCCGCCTGTCAGTTTTGACGGCGGACCTGAACGGGCGCTCCATGTTAGTCTTTGGAGCGTTGGATGTCAGCAGAGACATGTCCGCTGACATCGGACCCCGACCGATCCGCTAAAAGCAGACGGATGGCTCTACGTCCAGGTCCGTCGCTGGTGGATCGGATGAAAACGGACATGCTGTCCGTTTTCATCCGATCCCTCCATAGGCGGCTGCGGCGCCTGACAAGCCCCTCCCCGCTCAGTGAGCAGAGAGGGACCCGTCATCCGCCGGCTCAGCGGAGATCAACGGACAGATCTCCCGCTGAGCCGGCGGACCAAGGCAGGCTCCGTGTAAGCGGAGTCCGCCTCGTGTGAAAGGGGCCTTATTTAGGAATATGGCTTCCAAAAAAACAAAAACAAATTATAGGCGCTTCTGCATTTCCCATTCTCTCTTAGTCCCCCTGTAAAGTTCCACACAAACTTGTTGAGCCTGTCAGTGACATCCACCTAATGCTGCAGAAACAATGCTCAACAGAGTTGCCAATATCCCACAGACAGTTTCTACAGTAGAATGAGAAGATGCAGGGTATGTGGCTATCAGCATGGTCATCGCTGATTCACAAGCTTGTCAACCAGCACCTGACACACCTAGCCCAGACCACTTCTTTCTGGAATGACAGTGCTGCCTCTGTTATTGAAACCCCCACATTGTGAGTTACAGTGTCAGGGAGGATGGTTTGGCTCACTCAGGGAAAATAAAGTTTGTGCATGACATAGCAACTGGATTTGGTACTTGTTTATACTGTCATACAGGAGTCTTTAGTTGCACTTTAACTGTTTGCCATCCACCCTATAGCAGTTTTACTGCTACAGGATGGCACCTGTGGCCTGGATCTTGTATGTATGTATATATATATAACACGCGTATATATATATATATATATATATATATATATATATATATATATATAAAACACACGTGATCCTGCACTTCTGGGTTGGGGGCGTGCATGCCTCCAGCGGCTCGCTTCCACTGTGATTACACACAACAGAAGCCCATAACCGGGTGCACAGGATCTGATGTCCTCTGGCACATGAAGATAGTCAGGCAAAGAGACAGAACTGCGATCCGCCTATGTAAACAGGGCAGGTCACCGTTCTGACGGGAGAAGGGGTGGAGTTTGTGTCCCTGCAAAGCAGGGAAGAAATTCCATCTCTTTCCCTAGTAAAAGCACCTCCCACAGTTCACATAAATACACACACAGGCACACAGTTAACCCTTTGATCGCCCTAATGTTTCACCCCTTCCCAGCCAGTGTCATTAGTACAGTGACAGTGTATATTTTTTTAGCACTGATCACTGTATTAGTGTCACTGGTCCCCAAAAAGTGTCATTGTCAGAATGTCTGCAGCAATATCGCTGTCCCGCTGAAAGTTGCTAATTGCCATCATTACTAGTAAAAAAATAAATAAATATATCTAATACTTTGAAGATACTATAACTTTTGCGCAAAACAATCAATATACACCGATTTGGATTTTTTTTACCAACAATATGTCGCAGAATACATATTGCCCTACATTTATGAAGAAATTAGATTTTTTTCAATTTTTTTATTGGATATGATTTATAGCAGGTCTAGTAAAGTCATTTTTTTGTTCATAGCGCAAAAAATAAAAACCGCAGAGGTGATTAAATACCACCAAAAGAAAGCTCTATTTGTGGGGAAAAAAGGACATAAGTTTTATTTGGATACAGTGTTGCACGACTGTGCAATTGTCAGTTAAAGTAAACTCAATGCTGTATCAAAAAAGTGCCTGGTCATGAAGGGGGTTAAATCTTCCAGAGGCTAAGCAGTTTATTGCATGGGGACACAGACAGTGATAAAATCCTGACAGTGATTCAGACTCACCACTTCATCCAAATCATAAAAAAAAATAAACACACACACCAAAACAACTGAAAAAGTACAAACTTTTGCTGTTAGTCGGTTACAGTGCTTCAAATTATTTTGAAAAACCTATCTTACCTTAGGTCTTATCTAATACGATGACTGTTAACAAGTAGTGTGGACAAGGCCTTATTGCGGAAAGCAAGTTTTATTTTAGAAATAACGGCCTGTACGATATGCTAATATAAATAGGAAATATGTTCTCTGACAGAGTGTTACAGTTGAAATAGCAGATCTCTCAGAATGAAAGCTTATTGGTTTACATATGAAGTTATTTATATATTCACAAACTCATGAGCTACTGATATACTCAAGCAGCTATTTTTACCTAACTGCACAGACCCATGTACAGTTTAGTGAATGATCTCCATCTCCATTTCTCTAGCTGTTCAGTACTCCTCTCCACGTAGCAGTCAGATGTGGAAAATATGAGTGCGCAGAACATCTCATTGCATGTGAAGCTGATTTAAATGCCAAAGATCGGGTAAGAATGACTGTTGTATACTTAAAAAAAAAAAAAAAAAAAAATAATCTCAGACTTGGATGTTGAGCAATTAGAAGCCTATATCAGGCAAAAATTGAAAACATATCTCTCCCAAAACTCCAACTGGTCTCCTAAGTTCCAAGACCTTTACAGAGTGTTGTTAAAAGAAGAGGGGATGCTACACTGTGGTAAACACGGTCCTGTCCCAACTTTTCTGAGAAGTGTTCCAGCCATCAATTTCAAAACTACATTTATTTTTTTCTTACAATGGTACATTTTCTCATTTTAAACATTGGATATGTTTTCTATTTTCCATTGTGAGTAAAATATGGGTTTATGAGATTTGCGAAACACACTGTATCACAACTTTTTTGGAATTCAGGTTGTACAAAACGCCCTAAAAAAGGGTTTCAAAAACTTGTCTTTGAAAGTTACAGACAGTAGTAAATTACGCTACAGATAGTACATGCCAGCTTTCAAGTAAGGTTACCTTTGAAACACATACCCTTGATGGAATGTGATGGCAGGTTTGGGAAACTTTGCCCTATAATTTATATCTGACCACCAACACACTGGGACTTCACCATGTTTCTGGACCCAAAACGTGGTTTCAGCTAAGACAGTACACTCCGGTCTGGAAAGCAACACAATGTAGAACCCAGTGCCTGAAGGTCACATTCCAGGCTAGCCATGCATGTCGTCAGGCCTGGGTACAGCCTCCAAAGTTAGGCCAAGGAAATGCCAATCCAGACTGGGGCTATAGTGAAACTGGCTTAAAGTGGTAGTAAAGCCTGCTGTGTTATTTTTACCTACAGGTAAGTCTATAATAAGGTAACATGAATAGCTCCTAAACCATCTAGGAGATATTCACCCTGCATGCAGCCAGTGACATCACTGGTGAATGCGCTCTGAAGGTCCAGCATACCTTGCCAGAACTTCAGAGCTTAGTGCCAGAACTGAGGGCTCCTGCGTGCATGCGCAGGAGTGATGTCATCGTGGTGGCTCCGGACAATCACACAGCCATGGAAGAGCTTTGTTCTAAGGGAAGTATTCCATAATTATGCAATAGCCCTACAGGTGTTTTTTTTTTTTTTTTTTCACCAACTGCGGTTTCCAACAGCTTTAAGCATCATTGTAGTGAGGAATCTTTAAAGTTAAAATTACTGAAAAGCAAAATTCCAGGAAACAGGGAAGTCTAGTATAAAAATAGACTTTTTTACGAAATCTGAAGGAAAGGCATCCAAGCTCCTAGAGCACAAAAAAAAAAAAATGGAGGCATTCTGGGTATAGGAGGAGTAATTGTTTTCCAGTAACCCAACCACCTGTAGGCGGCAGTATAACTAGAATGTTTCTGAATGACCATGTTTGTAAATTGATGAGAAATATATATAAATTGATTGCACAAGTTCCTATTACAAAGTAGTTTATAGTCTAAAACACGTCTTTTAAAAAAGACTTTCAGACACAGTTCAAAGCCAATATTCAGATAGGTGAATGTATGTATAACGATTGTTACAGGAAACTTACAAAAGAAGGGGAGAGCAAAATAAACCACCATGCAGGTAATGCCCCATGGGAACACCCCTCTAAAGATACCCACTGAACAGCCATGTTCTCTACACTGACAGCTTGATTTCCAACACCATTTGGCAATCGATAATTCCAATAATATGAAAAATAAAATACAATATTTTTTTTTATTAATAACTAATTTGTAACTCATTCTGTCTTTTGAAAAAAAAAAGCCAAACATTTTAAATACGCCAGAAAGCCAGTTCAACGCATTTGAATTCTGTAAAAATATGAACATAATTTTTTTCCACAGGAAGGGGATACACCAATGCACGATGGAGTCAGACTAAATCGTTACAAAATGATGAGACTCTTGATTATGTATGGGGCCAATTTCTCCATCAAAAACTGTGTAAGTTCCTGAATTCTTTTTTGCAAGCAATTACATTTGACGTTAGGCTAAATACAAACTTTTAAAAGAGATTGCGGCCGGTACGTTTAGCCTTGTGCGGTGCAGGACACCACATGATTCACATCACATGCGATGTCTGTGCGGTGACATTTCAGTTATTCATTTTGTATGGCTCAAATCGCACCGCATCCGCACCAAAATGGTGCAGGACCCTTTTTTTTGCAGCACCTGAATCTGATTGTTCACGCCCATGCAATCTGATTCTGGTACTGTGCTTTGCAAGAGGTTTAGGGGCGTCATTAATTTAACATTTGATACCCACAGCAGTTTGCATGAATACCGTGCGATTTCAATGCGGTGTGGGAAATGCACAGGATTTTCTGCGTTTTCCACATTGCATTAGTGTGAACTTAGGCTTAGAAAAGACTGTAAAAACATCCAATTTTATGAAGAACTTAAAAAGAAATCTTACATTTTTTTGGGTGGTATTTGATCACCACTGGGTTTTTTTATACTTTGCTATAAAAACTAAACGTTTGAGAAAGAAAATATTTTCTACTTTCTTATAAAACATATCCAATAAAATGAAATTTCTTTATAAATTTAGGCCAAAATGTATTCTGCAAATCTTTGGTAAAAAAAAAAAATTCCAATAAATGTATAATTGGTTTGTGTGAAAGTTATAGTGTCTACAAACTGATATATATATATGAAAATTGAAGCCCTATCTCATTTCTTGAGGCCCTTAAAATGCCAGGACAGTACAAATTCCCCCTTTTTGGAAAGTAGACAGTCCAAGGTATTTAGTAAGAGCCATGGTGAGTTTTTTGAAATTGCAATTTTTTGGAAAATAAAAAGGCAGCAAACTTTTATGAATGGGTTACATCCTACATCTTTTACAAAAATGTCTATACCCACTAAATCATGCTGACTGGAAACATAACTTATACAGACAAAGAAAGGAAACATATTTCCTGCCTCAAGGGAGCTGGACTTTTCGAATTCCTGAAAATACTGTGGCCACATACAGAAGCTAAAATAAAGAAACTAATGAAGGTTATTTTCACAGATAGAGTTGTGCTCCTAAAAGCAGAGTTCCAGACGTTTCTGCGTTTATTAAAAGACAGCAGCTACAAAAAGTGTTTCTGCTGACTTAACCACTTAAGCCCCGGTCCATTTGGCTGGCCAAAGACCAGAGCACTTTTTGCGATTCAGCACTGCGTCACTTTAACTGACAATTGCGCGGTCGTGCAACGTGGCTCCCAAAAAAAATTGACGTTCTTTTTTACCTACAAATAGAGCTTTCTTTTGGTGGTATTTGATCGCCTCTGTGGTTTTTATTTTTTTTGCCATAAACAAAAAAAAAAAAAAGCGACAACTTTGAAAAAAAAAAAAGCAATATTTTTTACTTTTTGCTATAATAAATATCCCCAAAAAATGTATAAAAAAAAACCCTTTTTTTCCCTCAGTTTAGGCCGATACGTATTCTACATATTTTTGGTAAAAAAAAAAAAATCACAATAAGCGTTTATTGATTGGTTTGCGCAAAAGTTATAGCGTCTAAAAAATAGAGGATAGTTTTATGACATTGTTATTACATTTTTTTTTTTTTTACTAGTAATGGTGGCGATCAGCGATTTTTATCGTGACTGCGACATTATGGCGGACAGATCCGACACTTTTGGCGCTATTTTGGGACCATTCACATTTTTACAGCAATCAGTGCAATTAAAAATGCATTGATTACTGTGTAAATGTGACTGGCAGTGAAGGGGTTAACCAGGATGGGGCACTGCAGGGGTTAAGTGTGTCCTTGGGATGTGTTCTGTTGGGGGGGGCGGGCAATGTGTGACGCGACACTGATCACCGCTCCTGATTACAGGGAGCGGTGATCAGTGTCCTGTCACTAGGCAGAATGGGGAAATGCGGACTCTATGTCACACTCACGGCGCACGCGACCACACGGCGCAAATTTAAAGGGACTTACCTGTACGCCCATTTGCCTGTCTGTGCCATTCTGTCGACATATGTACATGCGGCGGTCGGCAAGTGGTTAATAAACACACACTCACCTGTCCTACGATTCAACGATGCGGCCACCCAAAGCCTCGGTTCTCTCCCTCTCCTTGGCGCCAGCATCACTAGTGTGGGCACTTGGCTGTAACAGCTTGCGGCTGCACAGCCGGGTGCGCACTGTGCGTCATGAATGGCTGGACAACCTTCTGGGACATGAAGAATGTAGGGAGGGAGAGAGAGAGGAGAACTTCCGCTCAAGTCACATAGGCGGCCCGAGTGGAAACCTGTCAAAACTAGGTATCCGCCCCACCCACAAAAAAAAAAAAATTACATGCCAAATGTGACACGCGAGGGGGTCAGGAGTCCTCAAAATGGAAGTTCCACTTTTGGGTGAAACTCCGCTTTAAGATTACAATTTGATGTAGCCATTTCAAATTAAAATAGTACCTAATGGAGGTCTTTAAACGCTTGCCGGCCGTATAACAGATATACGGTGGCAAGGTGGCCGCCGGTGGAGGCCACACTGATTAAACACAGCAGATATCAATTACCGCCGGCACCCGGCGATCGTCATAAATTTACACAGGACCTGGGCCTATGTAGATAAGGCAGAGCCCTGTCCAGTAGGCGGGGAAGTAGTAGATTTTCTTTCCCCGCAAAGCCGGGAATAAGATCCAATACTTCCCCTAGTAAAAGCAGCTGAACACAGTACACCAAAACACTGGCAAACATTTAACCCTTTGATTGCCCTAGAGGTTTAACTCCTTTCCAGCCAGTGTCATTAGTACAGTGACAGTGCATATTTTTAGCACTAATCACTATATTAGTGTCACTGGTTCCCAAAAAGTGTCAGTGCTAGAATGTCCGCTGCAATATCACAGCCCCATTATAAATTGCTGTTCGCCGCCATTACTAGTAAATAAAGAAAAAAAATAATTTTGTACTCCTGTGACCTGTTTTCAGCAGAGAGCGATCTGAAGTCCGCTCTCTGCTGACGTCACACAGATCAGTCCAGGCACTGCGTCATCCCGACTCTGGGAGTCTGGATCCGCCAGGTGCCTGGACTGATAGCCGTCTGAGCCTCTCAGCGAGCCCCTGAGACGGCCGCTCCCCGCCCCTCCACAGCTCAGCACTCCAGTGAGCGTGGAGGAGCATAGCAGGAGAGCTGCTGATTGACAGTCAGCAGCTCTCTGCTCGGGGAGGAGTGAGAACCGAGCCATCTGTGAAGTTCGATCCCTCGGTTCTCAGTGTAGAGGCGCCGGGGGACAGATGCAGCATCGGATCGATGCTGCATCCACCTAGGTAAGTATGAATCTGAGTAACCACAATTCCCATAGTTCTCTTTTAATTAGATTTTTTTTTTTTTTTTTTTTTAACTGACAAACATGTAGCAGAGTACATATTGACCCAAATTTATCAAGAAATTTGATCTTTTACATTTGTATTTTATTGGATATGTTTATAGCAGAAAGCAAAAAGTATTGTTTTGTTTTCTTTTTCAAATTTTTTTATTTTTTTTGTCTCCAGCGCAAAAAATAACGCAGTGGTGATCAAAAACCGCCAAAAGAAAGCTCTATTTGTGGGGAAAAAAAGAACACAAATTTTGTTTAGGTACAGCGTTGCATTACTACGCAATTGTCCTTTAAAGTAACGCAGTGCTGCTTTGCAAAAAAATGGCCTGGACATGAAAGGGAGTTATTCTTCCAGAGGTCAAGTGGTTAAAACACTAGAGCCTCTAGTGGAAATATTGCAAGTAATTTAGACATCTGTGTCTGACTAAATCCTTTTTAAATTGTCCTGACAGGCGGGAAAGACACCAATGGAACTTGTCCTTCAGTGGCAAAATGGCGCCAAAGAGATATTCGGTGGGCTTCAGGAAAAGTCATACAAGAGCTCTCACATACAAAATTTCTGACAGAAAAACGGTTTGAAGAGCCATTAGCTATGGCACTTTTTTCTTTTTGCTTCAGGAAGCTTTGATAGGACTATTCCAGATTTTTTTAACATTTCTTGCACTTTGAATTTTTTCTATTGTATTTATTTATTTATTGTTTGTTACTGCATAGGCATTGTGCTTTATATTAATTCCATAGGAAAGATATATTTATGTTGAATAAATGTGGCAGATAAACTGCCCAATGTTATTACTGTTGATAAGTCATATCAAGGACACCAATATTTGTATTTTAATCTTGTTGAATGTAAGTAGAAAAGCAACACACGCTGCGTATTAGCAGTTGTGTTGTGACCAACGGGACAAGAAATACAATGGACAAAGCCAGAGAGAGGACTCTTGGCTGTATGTTTGGAAGTACCAGGCTTTAGCAGTGGTGTGGGCTATCCCGTTTATTGATAAATAGTGGGAAAAGACCCTTTACCCAGCAAAGCAACTAAACTATAGAATGGAGAGAACTAGGATGTTAGGGAAGGATGGGGTTTTTAGCTGCAGTGCCAGAACAGAAACATCACCTTGTTTCGACTTGAACTTGCCTATTAGGTTAGGTTGGAGCTTCAGTCTGAAAACTAGGTGTGTCTGTTAAAGCAGTGGGCATCATTTATAGAATAACTTCCAGAGGAAATGTAAGTAAAACCACAACAACCAGATTCCATTTTATCTTTATTGCAATTTAGCAAAAGGAAAGCTAATCCTTTACTGGTTGCTGTGTTTAAAGGGTGTGAAACTTTATTTTTAATAGAATGGCACAAAACATGGGTTCTAAGTTAATATTTAGGGTGAAAAAACGTAAAATGCCATACCGCCTTTGGAGTTTCACTACTGCAAACAATAGCTATATTTTTCTTTTGATCTTTCTTTTATAAATATGCCTCAATGAATTTGGTATGGCACTGCACAAATAAGTTAACTCTGAACTAAACCGAAAAAAAGCAAAATAATTAGCATGCTCAGAGCCCCCCTACAAGTAGCTTGCAATAAGGGTTGACATCTCCCTAGAGCTAGAACATGTTCTCTAAATTTAGGAAACCATTAAAAAAAAAAATTGTGCGTCTCCTGAAAGATAGAAGCACCCCAGGAGAACCTGGCAGCCTCAGCCCCAGAAAATCTTGCTGCATGGTCAGATTGATCTCGAAGAAATCAAAGATTGATCAGATTGATCTTGAAGAAATAAAAGAGGACTAGCATGTTGACAAGTGACAGAACAGGGGTTGCAGCGGTTTGTGGATTCTCTGTGGCTCTAGTTCACAGATGTAGAATGGACAGCAAGCTACTTTAATATTAAGATTGCTTGGACCGGATGTCCTGTATGTAGGATCTTCCCGTTATGTGAGGTTTTGAAGATCCTCCAGAGACTTCAGGTTTCTGAGCTTTGACTGAGAAGGATGAGAGAATGGGTGAGACACTAGATGGAAAGAGACAGAAATGCAATAGAAAAGGGAAAGTTGTACTATAGATTGTTCTTTTATACATTTGTATTGTATTTTCTGTACATTTGGTATTGGGTACATTATGAAGAAAAAACAATGCTGCATATCTTTATATAATGTACCAATATAATGACATGGAATGAAACAAGGGTACGAATACTGACCATCCTTTGTAATATTGCATATTTATTCTTCTTGATGTAGACTGTATCTCACAAATTAACTCTGCTCATATCACAGTCCCAATGTAATGATATAATGTGTGGGCACACTGTCCCGTTTGCATTGCACTGTTCAAGGCTGTGAGTCTGAGGCGAGAGTCTACATGACTGGAGATCATGTGCTAATGAAGCGAAGACATGTATAAGCCGTTATGTAACATGAGAATGATTTAATTTCTGGATGAGCAGTGGCGCTAGATCACCACCTAGTGGCCGTCATCTTGCAACAAATTCTGCTCTCCTGCATTTTAAAAGATTAATTCCTACTAAACACGGAAGCAAAAACAAATTTTGTGTCACTGTGGCTTCAAGTTCACTTGTCACATATCCCCAGTGGTCATTGGCCCTTAGTAAGCCAAACCAACATAGATGGGCCAGCAGCTTATTGAGGACCTATGATTTCACTGAGGAGGTCTGTGTACTTTAACAGGACACTAAGAACTATACAGAATTGAGATCTGCATTATAACTAATTTTCAGAGCTCTTAAATAATGTATCTGGACTCAGTTTTGGAAAGAGAGAAACCATGAAAATACACCAGGAGACAAACAGGATTTTTAAAAAAGGATTTCATATTGATATTACAACAGAAATAATACAGATATCAAATATTCCATTACTGTTTTATGGTTTCAGAAGAAAAAAAAAGATCTATTCTGTACAAATGTTCAACAATAAACTTGTTAAACTGTTCTGAACTTCTCAGCTGTCATTCTTTAAACAATTACACTTCGTATTTGTCAGAATATATATGTTCCATAAAAAAATTCAAATAGGAAGACTGAAAATTTAAAGGTCTACTTTCACCCTTTGTAAAAAAAAAAAAAAAAAAAATTGCATTATTTTTTTACATTGCACCCACCATCAGCAGATTATGGGTGCAATGTGTGGATCTTGCAGACCCTCCGTAAGCTGTCTGCCATACCTCTGATACAGGCAGGTAGTTACTTAATGGAAGGAAGAATCAAATGACTATGAGGATGCTCACCAGCACCCTCACAGTTCATTGAGAATTACAAGCCATCGGCTGCAAAGCACGACAGTACACTAGTCTAACTCATTCACAGGAAACTGTGAATGAATGACGCGGCCGAGTAGGCAGGGCCCTGCATGGCTGTGCTGTTTTTAAATTGTGACAGTGTGTTCGGGGGTGCAGGGGGATGGGGATCCCCCGCCCACAGTCACAAAGCGGGGAGCACTGGCAGCAGGTGGTGGGTCACTAGGAGTATGTTAAATGTTACATCTTAAAATGAGGTGAACTTGGACTTTAACACAGTGGAAACTACACACATGCACACATGTTATTGCTTTTTAGCTTTTTTGGAAACTGGCTCTTCTGCTGATCCTTCATCTTCTACAACTTGAGGTTTCTTCATTGTGTATGTAATGCCAAAAGCAGTCTTTCTGGTCTCTGCAGTTAAGAAAAACAAATAATTAAATAAGCCGTGTACTGTGCCTACTAGGTTGAAACATCTTTATGAAAATGTATTTAGCACAGCAGATTACTAGAAAATCAGGAAAAAAATCCCCATAACTGAATACAATCCCTCCTCATCTGTTTGTGACATAGTCCCTACAGGCTATAGTTAAATCTACAGTCAGGTCCATAAATATTGGGACATTGACACAATTCTAATCTTTTTGGCTCTATACACCACCACAATGGATTTGAAATGAAACAAACAAGATGTGCTTTAACTGCAGACTTTCAGCTTTAATTTGAGGGTATTTACATCCAAATCAGGTGAACGGTGCAGGAATTACAACAGTTTGTATATGTGCCTCCCACTTTAAGGGACCAAAAGTAATGGGACAATTGGCTGCTCAGCTATTCCATGGCCAGGTGTGTGTTATTCCCTCATTATCCCATTTACAAGGAGCAGATAAAAGGTCCAGAGTTCAAGTGTGCTATTTGCATTTGGTATCTGTTGCTGTCAACTCTCAATATGGGATCCAAAGAGCTGTCACTATCAGTTAAGCAAGCCATCATTAGGCTGAAAAAACAAAACAAACCCATCAGAGAGATTGCAAAAACGTTTGGAACATCCTTAAAAAGAAAGAACGCACCGGTGAGCTCAGCAACACTAAAAGACCCAGAAGACCACGGAAAACAACTGTGGTGGATGACCGAAGAATTCTTTCCCTGGTGAAGAAAACACCCTTCACAACAGTTGGCCAGATCAAGAACACTCTCCAGGCGGTAGGTGTATGTGTGTCAAAGTCAACAATCAAGAGAAGACTTCACCAGAGTGAATACAGAGGGTTCACCACAAAATGTAAACCATTGGTGAGCCTCAAAAACAGAAAGGCCAGATTAGAGTTTGCCAAACAACATCTAAAAAAGCCTTCACAGTTCTGGAACAACATCCTATGGACAGATGAGACCAAGATCAACTTGTACCAGAGTGATGGGAAGAGAAGAGTATGGAGAAGGAAAGGAACTGCTCATGATCCAAAGCATCCCATCTCATCAGTGAAGCATGGTGGTGGTAGTGTCATGGCGTGGGCATGTATGGCTGCCAATGGAACTGGTTCTCTTGTATTTATTGATGATGTGACTGCTGACAAAAGCAGCAGGATGAATGCTGAAGTGTTTTGGGCAATATTATCTGCTCATATTCAGCAAAATGCTTCAGAACTCATTGGACGGAGCTTCACAGTGCATATGGACAGTGACCCAAAGCATACTGCGAAAGCAACCAAAGACTTTAAGGGAAAGAAGTGGAATGTTATGCAATGGCTAAGTCAATTACCTGACCTGAATCCGATTGAGCATGCATTTCACTTGCTGAAGACAAAACTGAAGGGAAAATGCCCCAAGAACAAGCAGGAACTGAAGACAGTTGCAGTAGAGGCCTGGCAGAGCATCACCAGGGAGGAAACCCAGCGTCTGGTGATGTCTATGCGTTCCAGTCTTCAGGCTGTAATTGACTTCAAAGGATTTGTAACCAAGTATTAAAAAGTGAAAGTTTGATGGAAGATTGTTAATCTGTCCCATTACTTTTGGTCCCTTAAAAAGTGGAAGGCACATATACAAACTTTTGTAATTCCTACACCGTTCACCTGATTTGGATGTAAATACCCTCAAATTAAAGCTGAAAGACTGCAGTTAAAGCACATCTTGTTTGTTTCATTTCAAATCCATTGTGGTGGTGTAAAGAGCTAAAAAGATTAGAATTGTGTCGATGTCCCAATATTTACGGACCCAACTGTACATCTCTCTCATCAACAGAAAGATCAGCTTTTACCTGGCCAGTGCAACTGCACAGTAACCATATACTTGTAAAGCACAGGGTCATCACATGACCACTTTTTCTATTTGTGACCTAATTTAAAAAGGTCCATGTGAGTACTATATGTTTAAATTAGACATATTTGTCTAAGAGCCCTTTCACACTGGGGCGGTTTGCAGGCGCTATTGCGCTAATAATAGCGCCTGCAAACCGACCCGAAAGTGCCGCTGCTTGCATTCCAGTGTGAAAGCCCCGAGGGCTTTCACACTGGAGCGATGCGCTGGCAGGACGGTAAAAAAAGTCCTGCCAGCAGCATCTTCGGAGCGGTGTGTATACCACTCCTTCACCGCTCCTGCCCATTGAAATCAATGGGATGGCGCGGCTATACCGCCGGCAAAGCGCCTCTGCAGAGGCGCTTTGCGGTGGTATTTAACCCTTTCTCGGTCGCTAGTGGGGGGTAAAACCGCCCCGCTAGCGGCCGCATACCGACGGTAAAACGCCGCTAATATCAGCGTTTTACCGCCGACGCCGCCCCAGTGTGAAAGGGCTCTTAATCTTCCTACATCTACTTTCCTGAAGTTAAAGAGAATCAGGACAGGTGGTCTGATCTTTACATGAATGATCAAGCAGTAGGGTACATTCCAGGAAAATAAGAAACTGCCTAAGAAGCCACAGTCTACCTGCCAAGTATTTCATTTTCAGTAGCTAATTTTTCGCACGAGTCCCCCTGTCAGAGCACGAAGACACAGCAGGAGAGATCAGCTGCACTAC
>JBBDGP010001869.1:235000-249504 GCA_037952835.1 Lithobates septentrionalis | reverse complement strand
CTTGACATAGGAGAGCACATCGAAGACAGATATTATCTTTCTTATCTACTGTCATGCAGGCCTGAATTGAAGGACTTCCCAATGACCTCACAGACTCTACCTGGGATTGAACAAACAGACATTTCTCCGGCACAAGCAGTATTTTTGCCTATGTGACTAAGCCTAAATACTCAAGGCATTGTGTCTGAACTAAGGCCAACTTCAGAAATTGCACCACCCAACCAAACCTATCCAGGCTCTGTACCATGTGCTGATCATTTGTTGTCAGCGTCTAAACTGATTTGCTTCCTGAGAAACAGGTCATCTAGGACCTGAGCCAACACCTTGCTAAACACTGAGGCAATGCTCTACTGCGAATTGCAGTAGGCCAAATAATTAGGGATATGTAGGCAGACATCCTTGATATCAACTAATGCCAGAAATTTTTGTATCTTCGGGAACTCATGGAGACCCTTAAGGTTCAGAATAGGCCAGACATCTCAGTTTTGACTCCAGCACAGGTCAGTATGACCCCTGGGACAGCAGCCTTTCCAGAGATGCAAATGAAATCTGTCCTTTTTGCGACTCTGAAGAAACTCCAGCGTTTTACCATCTGGACACCACACTGCAGACCCAACTACCTGTGACTTCCTGAGTCCAGACAGCTGTAAAGCCCAACAGACATCCCCCAACCCACTGGAGTAAAAGGCACAAGTTCACTGTGAAGGGGACTTGCCTTTGGATCTGAAGGACTATTCTTTTTTAAAGGAACTGAAACTTTGAGCCAGAGGCTTGTTGCTTCCGAAAATAACTCTTCATGGGTGCCAAAGGACTCGCTAGTTTATGACTTGTCACCTTCTTTTGGAGGTAAGAGCAAGCTTTTCCCCACAATCACCTTCTGCATGAAAACATCTGTATACTCTCAAAGGGCAGCAGCCTCTTGGTTTGTTTTTTGAGAATTTATGCTGACCAACACTTGAGTCATAGGATCCTTCTCACGTGGACAGACCTTCAAAGTCTTCAAAGACATCTACTGAGAAACTGAATATCTATGAAAATCTCACAGGAATTGCAGATGCCAAGGATGCCTTAAAGAGGGCCTCTAATCCATGGTGTCTTTTGAGACTAAGACGGTCAGGGTCTTGTTCAATGAGAAAATGGCCAGGTCAACAGCTAGATAAACAAATGTTTCCTCCTCCACTGGGTACTGCTTAGCAAAATGCTTTATGCCGTGTACACACGACCGGTTTTGCTGCCGGAATAAACTCCGGAGGTTTCTCCGACGGAACTCTGACTGAATTCCATTCAAGCAGTCTTGCCTACACACAGGCAAACTAAAGTCCGACCGTCCAGAACGCGGTGATGTACTACACTACGACGGGACTAGAAAAAGGAAGTTCAATAGTCAGTAGCTAATAGCTTCCATCTCGTACTTGCTTCACAGCATGCATAGTTTTTGATCCGTCGGAACAGCATACAGACGATTGGTTCAGTTGGAAATATTTAGAACATGTTCCATTTCTAGGTCTGTCAGAATTTTCGAAAAAAAAGTCCAATGAGGCCTACACACGATCGGAATAGACGATGAAAAGCTTCCGGACTTTTTCTGTCAGACATTCCGCTCGTATGTACGCAACTTTAGAGTTGAAAACATCTCCTTTGAGTGAGCCCAATCAGCATACATCACTTTCTTCAGGTGATGGTACACTGGAAAGGATTTGGGATGTTTTTGCAGCTGCCAGGGCCCAAACCCAGTGACTTCTGGAAAAGAGGATTCTGGCAGTGATACCTCAGTTTGCAACAGGAAGCCCAGTGTAGTTTATGTCTGGGACAGCCCCAGACCCCGAGTTTCCTGCTGGGAAGACTCATCTACAAAAGATTGCTGATCCTGGACAGCTTCTACTTCTTTCCCATCTTAAGAATGATCCTCCTGCAAGGGGAAGAGGGGAAGGAGTGCACCCAATGTTTGCATCCCAAACCAGTGGGAACCTGAGAACTGATATGCAAGCCAGAAATGGCTGCTGAAAATCCTTCCCTTGATACAAAGAAACCAGAGGATGGTGCCCCCTGAGAGGGTTTGAATCCCTGCCCTTAACTGGTATTTTGAGATACCATGACCCTTAGGGGATCTTTTCGAAAGCGAACTGTGAAGAGGGATGTGCCCCTTTTGAACGCAGCCACCATGGTGTATTACTTTGACTGTAAAAAGCAACCTCTAAGCAAGCAACAGTTCTAATGCACAAGGAACAATGCAGGCAAAAGACTGCCACATGTTCCAACACAGAGGTACTGTACTAATAACTCTACTGTACCAGTCCACGCTGCAGGGCCAGCAGTCCCAGTCTATATCCTTCCCAGCGGGAGTGCCCCACTTGACCGCTTCAGCAGATGGATCACCACCCTGGACCCATAGAGCACCCTGCTGGAGAGGTCATCCGATACACTGTACTCTGGAGATCACTGCCTGCAGGATCCAGTGGCAACATTAGAGGTCATCCCCGCTCTCGAATGCAGGGTCCAGGCACAGTCCCTTCTTGGCCTTTTTGGCTGTAGGCAACCAATCAGAAGACTCTTCTCTACTCCTGTAGGAGTGTTCAGAATAGGCCAGAAAACAAGGGACTAAAGGCCCATGAAGGAAGATCTTCAGAGAGACATATGTTGGCACATCCATCACCTAAAGCCACTAGCTAAAAAGTGAAGCTTAGTAGGGATTTCCCAGAAGATATCAGCTTAACCAAAGTAGTCATGAATATGAAATACCCAGTGTCTGTGATGTAGAATTAAACAATTATTACAACAAAACATTGCAAGTGCACTAAGCCCTAGATACTGGTCAACCTCTTGATGTGTCCTTCAGTCCCAAATATTATCATGCCACCTGTTATGTGATTCAACCCTGAATGTTGACCTGTTTTCTGCTGTATACTTCAGCATGGCCACAGAGTAATATATTTGTCTCAATGAGCAGAACAGCATTACAGCAATTGGTTGGGACAGCACTGTAAAATATATGATGGTTTCCTTTGGTTCAAAACAATATTTCAGCTTCCTCATTTGCAAATTATAAAAAAATATCTAATACATCATTACAAATACAACTCAATATGTAAACAAAACCTTAATACACATGTAATGAATAGGGAAATCAAAGCTAGTAAAGTAAAGCATGGTCACCTTAATCACTCCAAGGGAAACTGTGATTGCTTGATGTTTGAGAAAGCATGAAAATAGTAGATGTTCCTGAAGAGGGCAAGTGTTTTGTAACCTGCTCCATGGCAGCACAGGAATACAAGGAAGGAAGTAGGATCATTAAGGGAAGACAAGATAGAGGATTAGAGAAACAGAAGGAACAAATAAGGGAACAGATCACAGAGCAATTCTTTTTGTGCCCATACCAGGAACCAAATAATTGTTCTATGTGATTTGAGTGATGGTCTCGTTGCATATGAAGTAAAAACAAATGCAACAGAACATGGCTGACCACTGAAATTCTGACAGAGCATGTTCAAAGAGCAAATATAGGAGGCTGACACATACTGTACATTCAAAGTTAAGTTGACCTTTTTTTTCCTAAATTGCAGCTTCCCTATGCACCAATATAGCATTCATGTAATTTTTTTGCAAAAATATCAACGCTTTCCATAAAATCTACAGACACGTACCACTGTCCTCCACCCATGTTTCCAAACGTATCTATTGCTTCGGTCTTACTTCCTTACAGACTGTAGGTTATGACACAGGAAGGAGTTGACCAGCTGATCTCATTAGCACACACCCTGCATCATCCACCCACCCACTCACTCCCAGCTGCATGTTTTTTTAAATGAGATACAATCAGTGATCACCCTTCTCACTAAATACACAATATACAATCAGATATGGCCATCTTTACACAAGTACATTGAAGGGAGTGGACAGAAACACTCAGCTGTCAAGCCCCGTTCACATCTCTGCATAGAGCTTGGTGCTTTTTTTTTTTTTCTGCGATTTTTGGTGCAATGAATTTCTGAAATACAAGGAAACACACAGATGTGAATGGAGCCGCATTGTTCTTGTGTTATCGCACCAATTTCACTTTATGCCCCATTCACATCTAGCATAGTGGGAGCGCACGTTTTGTGTCTTGTTTTTTCTGTGACACTCATAGGGCAGCCTGTTGATTTAAATGTGATACACTATATCTGGCTTATAGGACATGTTGGCATTTTGTGGGTTGTGTGTTTTTTCCTGTGCGTGTTGCAGCATTTGCCACTTGTTTTTTTTCACATGGCAAATGTGTGTTTGCTTCTGTGTTGGGTGTGCCGTTACCAAATAATGGCACTGAAAACGCAACTAGTAAATTTAGGTGTATAAAGATGGCCACACACTATGCAATCTGATTGTACAATCTCCTTTAGATCTGCCATTAATTATATAGTGCAAAGGCCTGCCTGATTGGATATAGAGTGATTGGCTAGATAGGCGTTTCCTCCTACTATATAAATTTGATAAATCTAAAAGGAGATTGTATAGTGTATTGCCACCTTTATACACCTAAAATTACTAGTTGCGATTTTTAGTGCCATTAATTGGTAACAGCACACCAAACAGCAGCAAACACGCATTTTGCCATGTGAAAACAAAACAAGTGGCAAATGTTGCAAAACGCACCAGGAAAAATACGCAACCCACAAGGAAAAATACGCAACCCACAAAACGCCAACATGTCCCATAAGCCACATATAGCACAGCCCATTGAAATCAACAAGCTGCCCTATGCGTGTCACAGGAAAAACATGCCACAAACCGTTCACTCCCACTATGCTAGATGTGACCTGAAAGTGAAATTGGTGCGATAACACAAGAGGCTTCATTCACATCTGTGCGTTTCCTTGCATTTCAGAATTGCACTGCACCAAAAACCACAGTAAAAAAAGTCTTGCTCTAAAAAAAAAAAAATTCTGAAGCTTTTTTGGGGCAATTGCTGTGTCTAGGGCGGCCCATTAGCTAAAATAAATAAATAAACGCATGTGGGAATGCAAGTTCCCGCTATGCAGAGATGTGAACGGGGCTGGACTCCCTTCTATGTACTTGTATAAAGATGGCCATACACTATGCAATCTGATTGTATATTGTGTATTAAGGGAGAAGGGTGATCACCGATTGATTGCATTTCATTTAAAAAACGTGTAGCTGGGAATGGGTGGGTGGATGATGCAGGGTGTGTGCTAATGAGGTCAGCTGGTCAACTCCTTCCTGTGTCATAACCTACACTCTGACTATGTAAGACAGAAGCAATAGATACCTTACTGTCCTCCATCTAGGATTCCAAACGTAAGTGTCTGTAAGTTTTATGGAAAGCTTTGATATTTTTGCAAAAAAAGTACATGAATACTATATTTGTGCATAGGGGAGCTGGAATTTAGAAGAAAAAAAAAAAAAAGGTGAACTTAGCCTTTGAGCTCAACTGGATATTTATTTTATAGGCTGTCTGTCAGACAGGCATAGATGAAAATAGATTTTTTTAAGTTTCACTGGTAAATAGGAGCCTTTAGTAATTGGTATCTTAATCTAGCCATATTTTAGGAAATTTCCATACGATGACACCGACTCATCAAAATGGTTAACCTTTACACACACAAAAAAAATATATAAAAAATAAATCAGCATGTTGGGGGGGGGGGGGGGCGGGGGAAGGTGGAGCAAGCTTTTGTCCTCCTTAGTCAGAGTACAAACTGGTGAATAGCTCAGTCTGTTTTCAATATGGCGGATACTGGTCTGCTAAATTATACTGTTGCATTTGATAGCACCGTCACAGGCTTCTTTAAATCATTTTGACTGGGTTATATGCAGCTACCTTCAGGTGAACGGACACTGGCAAAAAAAAAGGCTACAGAGATCCCCCAATATAGTCCCTCCCACCCCAGCCTCAGTTTTGTAAAAAAGTAATCAGGAGATACAAAGAGCAGAGGGAAGGCTCTTGGTTCTGTACTTCAGGAAACAGATTTTTATTGGTTATAAAAATCCTATTTTTCAGATGGTACCGCACAGGCTTCTTGCAATCATTGGGACGGAGATGTCCAAAAGCAGTCCCAGAGGGAGGGGTGGCCAAAACAGCAAACCATACCAACAAGGTTCACATAAACAGGCCATGAAATGCTCAAAATACTCAGAGCATTTTGTAGCACCTTGCGCTCGAAACTGGCACCAGAGAAGGCTTTAACATCCATCTGATAGAATTTAAACATGAATGAAAGCCCAGGTGGAAGCTTTGCAAATCTGAGAAACAGACGCTTGATGCTGAAAAGACCAAGATTTACTAACCAAGCTGGTAGAATGTGCTTTAAGGGCAGAACACTATGCTCTAATGATAACTTGTCTGATCCACCTAGCAATAATTGAGTGAGAGGCACAAAGAGGGAATCTACTTTCCAAAAGAAAAAAAAAAAAGCTGTAGCTGGAAGGTAAACTCACAGAGCGCCCACCATATTCAGACAGTGTAAATAAAACTTCCCTAGAATGTTTTGGAGCCAGATATAAAAAAGAAAGGACAATACCCCAATTAAGGTGGACAGCAGAGACCACCTTTTGGGGGGGTGGGCGGGAATAAAGCCTTTTTACTTGTGCAAAAGTAGCAAAGGCTCTGTACAGGATAAGGCTGCTAACTCAGAAGCCCTCCTCGCTGAGGTGACTGTCACCAAAAATCCCACCTTAAATCTGCAAATATGTATCCTTGATCTGTATGGCGGTAATGTATTGAGTGGACTCATTCTCACAATTTTTTCTGTCCCTTTTTCTGTATTTAGGTTTAGTATACTGTAATTTTTTTGTACCTTTGCATTTTGTGTTTGTAAAATAATAATAATAATAATAATAATAATAATAAAATTTACCTTTTGTAAAAAAAAAAAAAAAAAAAAAAAAAAGGCCCACCTTACAGGCAACGTCAGGCCAGGCAATATCCCTAATAGCTTCAAAGGGTGGCTTCTGAAGTGCCAAAAGAACAAGATTGTGATCCCCTAGGGCAGTGATGGTGAACCTTGGTACCCCAGATGTTTTGAAACTACATTTCCCATGATGCTCCACTACACTGCAGAGTGCATGATCATCATGGGAAATGTAGTTTCAAAACATCTGGAGTGCCAAGGTTCGCTATCACTGCCCTAGGGCATGCCAGGGAGCTAACGTAAGCTTTACCTAGAGAATGAGAGGCTAAAGGTCTCTAAAACAGAACTGCTAAGGCAGAGATTTGTTTCTTAATGGTACTCAAGGCCAAACGGTGGACCAAAACAGACTGGATAAAGGACAGAATACATCCATTTTAGGATGAATAGTAGACTTTGAGAAATCTACTTCCTAGCCTTCAAGAGTATTAGGGCGGGGAAGTCTGAAAAGGTCCCTGGGACAGTGGCTTAAAACAGCCAAAAGCTAGTGACCACGAAACAGGATGGCACACTAGCCCTTGACACAGGAGGTCTGGACAATATGAAAAACCCACGGAGTATCTGCCAGTTTAAATATGTCTAAATACCACTTTCTCCTGGGCCAATTTAGTGCAATAAGGAGTACTGGAATGCCATCTGTTTTGAACCTGCAACGTAGGCAAGGGAGAATCTGGAGTAGAAGAACAGGTCAAAACTGATCCCACAACATTATCGGAGTGTCCACTGCAAAAGATTGCAAGCACTTGTAGGCTGCTGTAACCCAGCTGTTGTGAGAGTAAACTGAGATGGAACCAGGAGATGTTGGTTCAGAATCTTGAATGCAAAACAGGAGTCGCAGGAGCAGTAACCTCTATGAGAAAGTTTACATTTTCTATCCTGGTTCCTACTGCGCTACCAGAAGGGTGGACAGCGGTTCCAAAACACTCAAAGAGGAAAGCTGGGCTGAATGTTTAAAGGGCTTACGCCCTGTACTCATCGCATTAGCAGGATTAATGTGGTATTTTTCCCCATCCTGGCTTTGCTCTTCACGATACGGGGGGGGTTCACCCACAGGGGTATTCCAGGACTGGGCTCTGCACCCAGTAGACCAAGGCCCTGGAACTATAAAGCACCCTGTGGCTAACCTCACAAGTTGCACTAAATGCCAAGGGGAGCGCCCACAGCAAAATTACAGGCCAGCCCTTTGTCATCCAACAGGTGAGGTTTGAGTATGTTCCGTCAAGGGTTTGCTGAGGCGACAACTGATTCAGAAGCTCCACAAAGACTTGTAGTGGTTATGGTGCAGCCAATTTATAGAAGAATCATTGTAAAACATAAGCAGCCAGAGAGAGAAGGTAGGTTTCTCTCCATAGAGAGAAGAGGTCCATCACCCAAGGACACTAGCAAAAAAAAAAAAAAAAAAAAAAAAAAAAAGAGGCTATCTGGGAGTGGGAAAGATTATAGAGGAGGATGTCCTTGCAGTCTTTTTTGTCAGTGTCCAATCACTTCATTATGATTAAATTATTATAGCTAAATATAATCCAAAGATGCCAGCAGGGCCATATTTAAGTCTAGACCAAATAGATTGTGGCCTGGGCCGCTACACCTGCTGTGTAACAATGACTGAAATCCTCCTTCCACAAGTAAAATCACTGTTTTTTTTAACAGTGTTAGCAGGTTGGTACTACTAATACTGTCCAAAATTTCTCAAAAAGGTTTGCCCAACCTCAGTGTCAAAACTGTGAATTGTAAACAAAGCATACAGTGTCAGCAGAACTGGCGTGTGGTTATGTGCAGGTTACAATGACCCAGTAACTCACACATAGATGCCTTATGTCTGCTTGGAAGCTGCCAGAATGCTGGATGAGAAGGTCTGTATACCTCATGAAAAGCATTTTATAAACAATAGTTTGTTAACTTTAATTCATGTAACCGTTGTACACTTTTTTCTGTCTTATGTACTGTGTATATATGTTGGCACTTTGGCAGGTGGAGCGGCAGCAGCTTGTACATGGCCATAATTCAGAAGCTGTAATAAACCCTCCAACATGCCCACATTTACAGGATATAATAAAATAGATACAATAAATAAGGGGTTTAATACAGTTATTGCATTGTGGGCATTTATATAACAGCCAAACATATATATAAAAAAAAAAAAAGTAAAAAATGCTTTCTGGGATGTCCGTACTAACACTATGTTTGGGGATATGTTTTTGCATGTGTAAGCCAGGTACTGTGTGTCTCTGTAGATATGTTACTGGTGTATCAGTACAAAGTTGGTGTCTCTGTGGACATGTTCTTAGATATGCCAATACAGCATGACTGTGTCTCTGCAGACATGTTCATGGTTGTGAGAGTACAGTACTTATCATGCCTCTTTGGACAGTGCTGTTTGTGTCAGTATGGTACAGATTGGGTCAGAAATTTCTTGCAATGTCTGTACAGTAATTATGTTGTCTTGTGGTTGTGATTGTGTTAACTTGGTTTTGATTCAACTTCTGTCATTATGATCATAGTCTTCATACTGTTATATTTTAGGTCTTAGAAAATTGGTTATTTAGGGTTTGGGAAGGCAGCACAAAAAAGCTGGCCTAGGGGAAGATTTAAAAAAAAAATAAATAAAAAAAAAGCATAAATCTGGCCCTGTTTATTAGCCATGGCAATCTATAAGTACAGCTAATGTGATATATTGTTATTTTGACACTGAAATTGAACACCTACACAATATGGGCAAATAATTACAAACACTGAGGACATTGGTCAGGATATAACTACATGGCCCCCATCCCACCACCATCTAAGTTCAATATGTAATACCTGCCACTGCTCACTACATAATAATCAGCATGTGCTGCATACTGAGGATCGTATGGTGTGTTAGCAGACTAGCTATATATCTACCTAAGCATGCAACGGCATTATTTAGTTGTCTGAAAATACCATTGGTTGTACAAATGCCAAGATAAAAGGTGTAACAGTAGCCACAGACATGAACCAGCAAATGGATATGCAGGAACACTTCAACCAATAAAATTAGTTTAGTCGGTGCGTCTATTTCTAGTCAGCTGTTTAGTAAAAAACAAAAAAAATAACTTTTATTCCTCCTCCTAAGGCGCCTGTACTTACTGGCTAAAAAAATGTGCTTATCCTGTTGACTATTCAAGTAATCTCATTTCATGGTGTTTGCTTGTGTCCATAAACATAATGTGGTCATTTGAGATGGCCAAACTGCTATCAACTTAAATTGGCCCTGTCATGAATATAGGAAAAACTCTGAAAAAGAAGAATGTAATCATCTTTCCCACTGCCAGTAACACTCCATTCAAGGGGAATCGCGCCGCCCCCTTCCCCCTCCAAATTCTGCTGGGAAACCAAACAGAGTTGATCTTAAAGTAGATGTAAACCTGATTCATGAAATTAGAGCTGGGCACATATAGCTGTAGTGTTTTCTTATCTCTTCTGACAAGTTCTCCGAAATGGCAGCCTGAAGTGTGTGTCATGGGAGGTTGCTATAAATAGTTAGCAGACAGCTTGCCATCTCAGAGCAGAGCTCTCCACATTCCTTACTTTGTCAATGTGGAGTGGAGGTGTGTGCCTTTCCCCCAATCAGCTGTCTTGACTGTATGCCAATAATTCACTCCCAGTGCTGACCAGGAAGAGAAAATCTGTAACACGAAGAGAACTTTCTAAAGGATATATACAGCTGAAGACAGCAGATATGCATGTAAAACTTATGTAGGGAGATTGGTTTTATCCTGTGTATCAGCTGAGGCTGTTCACTTCATTGGGTATATTTGAGGGTTCACATCAAATTTAAGTGTTCACTAGCTCCTGCCGACTTTCATGTCACTAATGTGTCCTGTATAAACATGGAGGTCAGAGGAAAGAACCAATGAATGTTGTGCGAGACCCAGAAGACTTTGGGGATGATTCCTCTTGAATGGAGCAGCACGGGCAGAAGGAAAAGGGAGCATTTACTTTTTTTATTTTTTATTTTTTATTTTTTTGCAAGATATCTTGCCCATTTTCTAATGTATAACAAGGTTGATTTAAAACTAAGGACACCTTAAAGAGAAAATTGCATAACTGAGTTAATTGATTTTTTTAAGACATAACATTTGGATTGTTTTATAAAGTTAAAACAATTCATAAAAATAAATGATAATTTATGGAATATTCTGATTGTTATGACTTGTTCTCTTAATGTAACACAGCTAGCTAATACATGTCAAAAGCAGTTGAATGACACATGAAAACTATATATTTGTTCATGTACTCCACCAACATTATTCATACTTTCATTAACATACTCATTCAGATTATGTCATCCCAACTGCTATCCAAACTGGGAAGATACAAGCCAAAAACAAACATTTTGGCTTAAACATGACATACTATAATACAATAAAATGTAGAAAAAAAAAAAACCTAGCTTCCCATTTTCCTTCGTAAACAAAACAAACGTAAGTAGCCTTACCTTCTGGCCTGCAGTCCTAAGATTTATTAAAGTTCGAAGCAAGAATTCTGGGTACAAGCTGACAAAAATCAGAAGAATTATAGCAAGCCAAACTGACACGGATGTCAGCATGTTGGAAAATACAAAGTACATTCGTTGCTGCTTAAGGAACGGCCTAAAAGAGGGAGGAAAAAAAAAATAGAGATGAAAAGCGTTCCTCAAAAATATAAAAAACTCTAAGCAGACTTGCATGCGTTTAGAAAAATAAATTTAACAGAATCTTGCACACTTACCAAATGATACCTCCCCAAAATATGGAGAAAATTACATAAAAGGCCAGTGAACCCCATATGACCAAATGGTTCAGCCAGGTCCAGTATCGAGTATCTAATGCAACCTGTTAAAAAAAAAAAAAAATCATAATACTATATTTTTCATTTTCAGTAAGGTTAACAAAATACAAAGTTTCAGTCAACATGCAGAGCAGTTCACTAATTTTCACGTTTTTCAGGGACTCATCACTTCTATTGAAAAAAAAAATCTGTTGTACACATACCATGTTTGCCCGAAAAAAAGACCTACCCCGAAAATAAGACCTACTATTATTTTCCAGGAGGGCTGCAATATAAGCTCTATCCTGAAAATAAGCCCTAGCTTAAAATGCTTGTAAATCCTATAAGCCACTCTATTACTGTATCCTATAAGCCACTCTATTACTACCCAGGCTTAATTTTGGGGGAAACGCAGTAGCTCAATCTGAATTCACACACAAAACTGAACAAGTCAGAGCAATGACTCTTACATTTCCCTGTGTACTTGGTATCAGGTGAAATGAAAAAATAATCCTTCTCTGCTCTGGGGATCCTAAGCCCTGGATATTCCATCCATTAAATGTAAATCTATGTATATCCCATAATTTCTGCACAGAACAAAAACAAACCAGGAACATAAAGAGACAATACCATGTTGAAGAAATGAAAGGAACAGGAATATCAATACAGACAAATGAATGGTGTCTTAGTGGAGAAACATGGCATGGCACAAATCTAGAGAGCTCTTCCGAACATGCAGTTTGAAGAAAAAACATGGACCCACATAAAACAAACGACAAAAAGCAACAGTAGGCTGGACTACGAAATGGTCTCGACGGTTGAAAAAAAAAAAAAAAAAAAAAAAAGAAAATGTAGGCAGAACAGAAGGCCCGAATAGCATATACAGTAGGTAAAGAAATAGAGAAAAGATTTAAAAAAAAAAGAGGGGAGATCAAGGGTACCAAACGAATCCTGAGAAATCCTTGTGTAAGATGCACAAAATAAAAGAAGAGAACATAGGAGGAACGGGGGATGAACACACTGGATTACCTCATCATTTTAACGATATCCTGTCACCAGACCATTCCTTGTAACAAAAATCATCTCATTATATTATATTTAATATCTATTACATATGTCATACACTTACCTTTAATGTAACTGTAAACACTAATGTAGTGAATATTATTGTTCCAAAAGACCAGTTTCCAAACACCTGAAAAAGACCACCTAATTGTGAGTTATTTACAGTATTTTTCTAACAAACTTATACCTGGACACATCCACCCAAACAAACAAAAAAAAAAAACACTTTTCTGGTAAAAGGTCATGTATATTAGGAATGTGTTAGGAAACTGCATTTATAAGATAACAAAATATGACACTGCCCTGAAAATTGTTAAAGAAAATGATGAAATGTTAAAAAACATAGAAAAAAGATTTTCATTACAATTTAGCAAAAGCATTTTGGAGCATAGCAGAACAAACCATCTCATAAAGCAACATTCTTATTTTGAGCCTTTTACTGTATTCTAGCTACAAATGCTATAAAAACCAAAATTCACACAATCCAAGTACAAAAATTAATTTGCTGAAAGGGCAAGGTGTATTCTACATATTTTGTAAAAAAACAAAACCAAACTATCAATACACTTATGTTGAACACTTAATAGTAAAGTTTTGCTTTTAACGTTTGCTTTTTAAAAAGGTACTGCACAAAAATATAGATACATAACTAAAAGTGAAGATCAACTTTACAACAGTAAGATTGAGAAACATCTTAAGAAACCAAAGCACTGATCTAAGAAACCATTAATAGATGTTTAAAAGATGTTTCACTTTGATCAGACTTTTATTTATTGTAAGCGATTAAAGTTAATTTAGTTTTAAAAATAATCAGAACAGCTAAAATTTTAATAAATATTTGGATACCAATGTTGCAAACTCTTGGCTGTTCTGTGGAATTTGTTTATATCCAGATATTTATCTACTAATGATTGAGGCTACTACATACATGCAAAGGTAGAAACACTGTCAAGAAAAAAATAATAATTTGAAGGCAATTTTAAGAGAAATGGAGTACATACAGATCTGTGGAATAGTCATTTGTATTTAACATGGGGAATATTCATGTTTTGTGTACTTAAAAAAAAACACTGAAATGTGAAAATTGGGAACAATAGATTAAACTTTCAGTATAAGGCATTTCTAAGTTAAATAAAATACATACATAACCCAAAAACACAGTGACAGCAGTGGGTCCAATATGTAAAATACTAATGACTATAGAGTATGAACCAATTACACTAGTTTAACAATACGAGGTCAAAGAAAAATGCTTACCAATGCTGTCATGATCTGGATGCTGACATTAAAATAGGAAATGAAATGTAAAAAAGTTCTCTCTTTATGGCAAAAAACACCAAAATAAAATAAGAAAACTTGAATTCCCAAGAAAATGTGACTAACAAAATAATTTAACAAATGTTTTTTGTATCATTTATCATAGGACAAGCACATATTGGCTCCAGAAAAAAAGGGACAAGACAGAGGTTTAACATTGGCAGGCTAATGAAGGAAAGAAATACCGGTAAGGCTCCTTTCACACTTATACGACTTCAAAGACGCACGATTTTACCGCGATTTCGCGGCCGCGATTTGCCGCGATTTTACCGCAATTTGGGAGCAGTACTACTTTGCCACGTTTTTGGCATTAACAAATGAAAACATACAGTAGTTGGTATGAATCATAAGGGGGAACTCCACGCCAAGTTTTAAATAAAAAAAACTGGCGTGGGTTCCCCCCCAGGGGCATACCAGGCCCTTAGGTCTGGTATGGATTGTAAGGGGAAC
>JBBDGP010001869.1:122500-230000 GCA_037952835.1 Lithobates septentrionalis | reverse complement strand
AAGGGATGGGGCACATTTAAAATTTTTTTTTTTTTCTTATTTATTTTAACTTTTATTTTTTCACTGTTCTTTTTTAAAAAAAAAAAAAAAAAAGTCACTTTTATTCCTATTACAAGGAATGTAAAAATCCCTTGTAATAGAAAAAAAGCATGACAGGTCCTCTTAAATGACATCTGGGGTCAAAAAGACCTCGGGTCTCATATTTACACTAAAATGCATTAAAAAAAAAAATTGTCATTTGAAAAAAAAAAATATATAAAATGTCCCTTCAAGAGCTATGGGTGGAAGTGACGATTTGACGTTGCTTCCGCCCTGCAATGACTTGGAGACGGGCGGGGGGCATCTTCCTCTCACTCGTCTCCATGTCAGGCCAGGGACAGATCCGGATCGCCTCCGCCGTTACCGACGGCCACGGTAAGCGGTGAAGGGCACCGGAGGAGAGCGGCGGTAGGGGGGGCCCTCTCCTGCCGCCGATAAAAGTGATCTCGCTGCTAATCTGCTGCAGAGACCACTTTTATCCGAAAGAGAACCCGCCGGCTCTTGAAGAAGATACCGGGGTTATGGTAGCTAGCTGCTACCATAAGAACGGTATTTCTCTTCAAAGACAGGACGTATATAGTCGTCCTGCGGGAAGGAAGTGGTTAATTAAAATGAATTTATTATTTGTCATCTCCCTGCTTGTCCCCTTTCACACGGGCTGTCTGATCAGGTTCACCTGTCAGTTTTTCAGGCGGACCCGATTGGATCCTTAGCGAGAATATGGTGGTCTTGTGTCCCTGCATGGCAGGAAATAAAAGCAGTCACATTAGTTCTAGTCGTCTCTGTGTACATTTAAGATTGGTTAATTTTTATATTGAAAATAAAGCTTTGTCGGTCGTTTAAAAAAAAAAAAAAAAAACCTGGCTCCTAACTTTTTTAGCTGGCTCCTAGATTCCAAGCAAATTTGTCAAGCCCTGCGTTAAGATCATTACAACACAAATGGCAGGAAATGGGTGGTATATTGACAGATTTGGGTGTGAAGCACCATACATTAAACAAAGGACTGTCAATGTGTGCTCTGTTACCATCCATTAATCCCTGTTCTTGAATGTCAGTTAATCTGTGTCCATCAAGGCCTGCAAGCCAATTGAAATGTTCGCTACAGTCAGGTCCATAAATATTGGGACATCGACACTATTCTAATCTTTTTGTCTCTATACACCACCACAATGGATTTGAAATGAAACGAACAAGATGTGCTTTAACTGCAGGCTTTCAGCTTTAATTTGAGGGTATTTACATCCAAATCAGGTGAACGGTGTAGGAATTACAACAGTTTGTATATGTGCCTCCCACTTTTTATAGGACCAAAAGTAAAGGGACAATTGGCTGCTCAGCTGTTCCATGTCCAGGTGTGTGTTATTCCCTCATTATCCCATTTACAAGGAGCAGATAAAAGGTCCAGAGTTAATTTCAAGTGTGCTATTTGCATTTGGAATCTGTTGCTGTCAACTCTCAATATGAGATCCAAAGAGCTGTCACCATCAATGAAGCAAGCCATAATTAGGCTGAAAAAACAAAACAAACCCATCAGAGAGATAGCAAAAACATTCGGTGTGGCCAAATCAACTGTTTGGAATATCCTTAAAACGAAATAACTCACCAGTGACCTCAGCAACACCAAAAGACTCGGAAGACCACGGAAAACAACTGTGGTGGATGACCAAAGAATTCTTTCCCTGGTGAAGAAAACACCCTTCACAACAGTTGGGCAGATCAAGAACACTCTCCAGGAGGTAGGTGTGTGTGTGTCAAAGTCAACAATCAAGAGAAGACTTCACCAGAGTGAGTACAGAGGGTTCACCATAAGATGTAAACCATTGGTGAACCTCAAAAACAGGAAGGCCAGATTAGGAGTTTGCAGCTAACAAACAACATCTAAAAAGCTTTCACAGTTCTGGCACAACATCCTATGGACAGATGAGACCAAGATCAACTTGTACCAGAGTTATGGGAAGAGAAGAGTATGGAGAAGGAAAGGAACTGCTCATGATCCAAAGCATACCACCTCATCAGTGAAGCATGGTGGTGGTAGTGTCATGGCGTGGGCATGTATGGCTGCAAATGGAACTGGTTCTCTTGTATTTATTGATGATGTGACTGCTGACAAAAGCAGCAGGATGAATTCTGAAGTGTTTCGGGCAATATTATCTGCTCATATTCAGCAAAATGCTTCAGAACTCATTGGACGGCGCTTCACAGTGCAGATGGACAATGACCCGAAGCATACTGTGAAAGCAACCAAAGAGTTTTTTAAGGGAAAGAAGTGGAATGTTATGCAATGGCCAAGTCAATCACCTGACCTGAATCCGATTGAGCATGCATTTCACTTGCTGAAGACAAAACTGAAGGGAAAATGGCCCAAGAACAAGCAGGAACTGAAGACAGTTGAAGTAGAGGCCTGGCAGAGCATCACCAGGGATGAAACCCAGCATCTGGTGATGTCTATGCGTTCCAGACTTCAGGCTGTAATTGACTGCAAAGGATTTGCAACCAAGTATTGAAAAGTGAAAGTTTGATGGATGATTGTTAATCTGTCCCATTACTTTTGGTCCCTTAAAAAGTGGGAGGCACATATACAAACTGTTGTAATACCTACACTGTTCACCTGATTTGGATGTAAATACCCTTAAATTAAAGCTGAAAGTCTGCAGCTAAAGCACATCTTGTTCGTTTAATTTCAAATCCATTGTGGTGGTGTATAGAGCCAAAAAGATTAGAATTGTGTCGATGTCCCAATATTATGAACCTGACAGTATATTATTGTATTACATTATTACCTGCACTGAATTATTAGGAATTTCAGGATTCACCTTGGGTTATGCGACACAAGACCTGAATCCTACATATGACCTCAGGACTCCAATTTAAATAACCACAGGAGCTCAAAATTAAACCATAACATGTTCAAAATACACAGTCCAGTATATTATCCAACATTTAAATTATGGTTGAGTAGATTTAACCACTTCCCGTCCTGCCTATAGCAAAATGACGGCCGGGCAGTGGTTCCGCTATCCTGACTGTACATCTTTAAGGATAACAGCCGGCGCAGAGTGTCAGTCTGACACATCGCAACGCTGATCTCGGTAAAGAGTCTAAAGGAGACTCTTTACCACGTGATCAGCTGTGTCCAATCACAGCTGATCACGGTGTAAACTGGAAGAGCCGTGCATCGGCTTTTCCTCACTTGCGTTTGAGAGACACGAGTAGAGGAGAGCTGATCGGCTGCTCTCCTGACAGGGGGGGTCTGTGCTGATTAATTGGACATTGATTGAACCACCAGGGATGACCATCACTTATGACCACCAGGTATGCCACCCATGGCCACCAGGGATACCAATCTGTGCCCAAAATGGATGCCAATCAGTAATGCCTGCCAGTGCCTCCTTTACAGTGATGCCCATCAGTGCCACCCATATGTGCCCGTCAGTGCAGCCTCATCAATGAAGGAGAAAAGGATTTACAAAATTGTATAACAAACGAAGAAAAACCTTTTTTTTTTCAAAATGTTTGGTCTTATTTTTTTATTTGTTTAGCAAAAAAAATAAAAATCCCAGAGGTGATCAAATACCACCAAAAGAAAGCTCTATTTGTGGGAACAAAATTATAAAAATTTAGTTTGGGTACAGTGATGGATGATCGCGCAATTGTCATTAAAAAAGCGCCATCACTGAAAGCTGAAGATTGGCTTGGGCAGGAAAGAGGGGAAGTGCCTGCTATTGAAGTGGTTAAACCATTCACAAAAGGAAACTAGATTTTAACATCCCTTTATATCACTTAGAACATAGCATTTAAAGTAATAGACTCAAAAACAGTTTAAAAGCGCCGGTTTAGATATATGTATACAAATTTACATAAGTTTGTATGATCAGTGTCCATCAAAATTGAATGTAACCTGAAAACAACATTAACAGAAGGGGGAGAAAAAAGTTGAAATGTTAGACAAATGGCAAAGTGTAGCATACCTGCCCATTGCCTTCCAGTGATGGGTTCTGGAATAGCAGGTAAACTCCAAAGAAGAGAACTAGTCCTTCAAAGGCCCCCAGCAAAGTCCAGTATAAGAATGGCAACCACTGTAACATTGCATTGTCAGATATTCTCCTGCAATTAGAACAAAAAAATTAACCTTTAAACAGAGTGTTGAGAAAATACTTACTAACCAGCAGCAATATTTATGAAAGAACGTACATATCAAAGTATTAGACTTTGCCCATTGACCATTTCCTGACATTTAAATGTTAAAAGTAGATATGTAGTCTGACTAGGCACCAGTTCCACCACCTACATTATATACGAGGTCTACTGGAATTTTTGATGCTGCTGAACATTTCAGGACAAAAAGCCTAATTCAATAAAGTAGCACATAGAACAAAGATTATGTGCAATGCAAAAACGTTAAGATGTCGAACTCCAACATATAAAGCTGGTAGAGAGTGGCTAGATGTCCCGGGAGCCGCACATCAAGTTAAGATCCGCTGTATGATAGTGAATGGCAGTCTCAGCCGGGACCCCTGCCAGGCTACGCCGCCAGAACGTGGCCTGGCAGAGGTCCCGGCTGAGACTGCCATTCCCTAATATACAGTAGGTCTTGACTTGATGTGCGGCTCCCGGGACACCTAGTCACTCTCTACCATTGCGTTGAGCATAGGCGAGCTCCCTTCCTGGCCAGCATTTACAGCAGTGGGCACAGGACTTCATTCCCATACAGCCTGAGCGGCTCACACAACCTTGGTTCACAACATCTAAAGCTGGCCACAGACAGATCGAAATTCAGCCAGGACTGGCCAAATTTGAATCTGTGTGTGGCCATCCCTGTTTGACAGTAGTGGATCATTAGATAGACCTCCATTGAACAGACATGCTGGAAAACTTGTTGATCAGAGGCTGCAGCTGTCAGACTACAATGTCCTGGCGAGGGGGGGGGGGGGGGGGATTTGTTCATCCACTCCGCTCGTGTGGATGGAGGAATCGCCATCTAAGCCCAGCTTAAGTTCCTTACGAAGCATGCGCTGATTGCCTAGAAAGCATGTCAATACCTAGAGAGGATAAAGAAGAAAAGTGCAGCCACGCATCCTAGCCTAATCCTGGAGGAAACAAAGGCTAGTGTAAGGAGATTATTCTTTATAAGAAAAAAAGTGAACAGGTTTTTTTTTTATCGTTCTCAGCATCTTTTGGCAGCATATGTACATTAACCTTTAAGGCCCCTTTCACACGGTCAGACCGTTCAGGTCCGCCTGTCAGTTTTGATGGCGGACCTGAACAGGCGCTCCATGCTAGCCTATGGAGCGACGGATGTTAGCGAGAACATGTCCGCTGACATCCGACCCGGTCCGATCCGCTAAAAGCAGACGGGTGCCTCTACGTTCGGATCAGTCGCTGGCGGATCGGATGAGATCTGATGAAAGCAGACATGCTGCCCGTTTTCTCAGTGAGCAGAGAGGGACCTGTCATCCGCCGGCTCAGTGGAGATCAACGGAGAGATCTCCTGCTGAGCCGGCGGACCGAGGCGGACTTCGTGGAAGCGAGTCCGCCTCGTGTGAAAGGGGCCTAATGGTCTGCTTCTTCTCTAAAGAACAATGATATGAAAAAGTTAAACATATCTAACCAATCTTATGTAGCACTGAAATATACAGCATTCATGTGTCCATAAGAATTAATATTTATTCGTATAACAATGCTATACAAACTGATAGATAAAACAAGGGGAGTATGGGTTATACAATATTAAAATGTTCCAAAGAGAAGTTTATATAGTATAGCACAATAGGAGAGAGAGACCAGCTTTAAACATTTACTGTATTTATTGGTGTATAACACTCACTTTTTCACTAAGAAAATCGGGTGCAAATAGCGTGTGCGTGTTTATACGCCAATTTTTCAATTTTAACTGCCTCGAAGGGGACAGGGAGGGGGGCGGGACGAGCGCCATCAGATTACATACAGTGAGAATCTCCTGTTTACTTGGCCTCTGTAATAGGAAGTCCCGTCTCTTGGGCCGCCATTGGACCACTGTTCTGTCTATCATAGGAGATTCTCACTGTATGTATTCTGTTGGCGCTCGTCCTGCCCCCCTCCCTGTCCCCTTTAGGCTGCAGATGGGCATCGATCAGGCTGCATTGATGGCAATGGTGAGGCTGCATTGATGTGGACTGATTAGGCTGCATTGATGGCAATGGTGAGGCTGCAGATGGGCACTGACCCTTATTTTGCTTCAAAGTGCCTTATTTAAAATTTAAGTTTTTTTCCTGAAGCTTCCCTCTTAAAATGAATGTGCGTGTTATACGCCTGTGCGTGTTAGATACTGATAAATACTGTATTTCTGAAACAAAAATCTTCATACATACATATATAATTTAGGGTTTGCCATCAGAGTTTCAATACTGATGTGTTGTTCCAGCAGACTGTAGGCCAGGATTGGAAGAGACGTGAAACAGATGTTGTACATGGTCAGGTAGGCAGCATCATAAAGTGGCTACAACAACACAATCAAAAGAATATTCAGTAAGTAAAATTAAAACAATACCCAAAATGAAATACTACCAAAAATAAGGTAAACATCAAATTTGTCCTTATCAGTCAAACCACCTCCAATAGTGTCTGTGAAGTTTTGTTTATTAATCCGGGTGATGGTACAGCTGGTAATAACTTTTGTATTCTTTAAGGCCCCTTTCATAAGGGCGGACCAATCGGGTCCACCTGTTGGTTTTTTAGGTGGACCTGATCGGACCATCCATTGCCCTCTATGGTGCAGTGGGTGTCAACAGACTTGATCTGCTAAAAACAGACAGATGGGGGATCAGTTGTCAGTTTACATCCGACCACCCATAGAGCAAATTAGGCTGTGTTCGTGTCTGCTCTGCATCAGCGGAGTGGACACAGACCTGTCATCCGTCTCCTTAGCGGGGAGATCCCCCACTGTGAAAGAGCCCTTACTGTTCAATATAGAACAAATCCAATGTCAATAACTACCACTAGTTATTTCTGAGTATGCACACTGTTATTTAAAGTATAACAAAAGGCTTTCGTAGTTTTGGATAGAGTGGAGAGGGATTAGAACACCTGTCAGGTCTGCACTGCTGTCTATGCTCCCGTTCAATCAATCATCCGAAAATGGAAACTGAGGGCAAATCTTCCAATGGGGACACAAGTTCTGGTGACAGCAAGGGAGTCCCTCACTTCCTGTTTTGGCTATGGGACACGAAGTGAAGAGAAACCTCCCCAAAGGGACGCAGATGGCAAAAAAAACAAAAAGAAAAAACACTGACGGGGGTTAAAACTCTCCCTACGCTACCCAAAATATAAAAATGTTTTACTTTAACCTCTTCTTCTCCAGGGTATGTCTTTACACAGTAGATTGATGGCTCGTTATTTTGTCTGTGCCATTTATAAATGGCACTGGAAAAAAAAGCCATCAGGCTATCGCTGGGTACTACATTGTACTGAGCTGATCTGAAGGGCTGGGTGCCAAGTGATTGCTAAGATTGTTCCTCACAGCAATCACATGCTATTATTTATAGTGTTGATCCCTCTCCCACTTCAACAAAGGAAGGAGAGATTTTAGTAATTGTGAATGGGGAAAAAAATTCCATGCAACCCCCGTGTCCGCCCCCCCCCCCCCCCCCAATTCATGATCTTGATCCTGTTTCTAATTGTGACTTGTATTAACCACCTTATCCTGCACATGAACCCTTTCGTCTACATCTTGCTACTATATGTGCTCTGTACATTAACCCCTTCACTTTCTGATCCCTGTGTTCATGACCTATACAATAATGTATCTAGTGCACCACTACCAAAGCTCCATGTTTTAACCCAAAAAGGGATCATTTTGGGGGTTTCGTAGTGTTTTTTTTATCAGAAAGAAAAAACTTTTTCAAAATTTTCAGACTTTCAGTTAAAGTGATATGGGCAATTCTAGAGACATTCAATCACTGCCTCTGAAGGTGTGCCCTCCACTTGTGCTTGATTAGCTGCAGTGGAGGGCAAGAAAGACATTGGGGGTATAATAGACCCCTGATGTCTCCATAAAGGGGACCTGTCAACTGCCCATGGTATCAGTTGGTGGGCTTGTTAGCCCCCTTGTAATACCAATAAAGTTACCATAAATTTAAAAAAATGTGTTTAAAAAAATAAAACAAAAGTAAATTTTAAAAATGTAAAATACATCTGTCTCCCCTGTACACACCCATATGGAAATGCGCTGTGTAGGGCACGCACGTGCATTTGGCTACACATTTCGGGTATCACAGAGGCCGTTGGAGAGCAATAATTCAGAGCAATCATTCATGGTTAAATCCGTATTAAAGTCTCAGGTTTTTTTTTTTTTTCTTAAAAATAACAAACTTGTTATACTTGCCTGCTCTGTGCAGTGGTTTTGCACAGAGCAGCCCTGATTCTCCTCTTCTGTGGTCCCTCCCTCCTGCTGAGTGCCACCGCAGCTTGCTATGGGGGGAACCCGAGCCGCAGCTCTGTGTGCCCATTCAGATATGGAGCCGTGGCCTGGCCCCCTCTCTCTCCTGATTACCTCACTCGCTTTGATTGACAAAAGTGGGAGCCAATGTGGCCCGCTGCTGTCTCAGCCAATGAGGAGGGAGAGTCTCAGACAGCCGAGCCTCTTCTACAACAATCGCTGGATCGAGATAGGCTCAGGTAAGTATTAGGGGGGCTGCTGCACACAGAAGGCTTTTTATCTTATTGCAAATTATGCATTAAGATTAAAAGAAAAAACTTCTGCCTTTACAACCACTTTGAATCCAAAAGCAAACATTAGATTGCAGCTTACCAGTTCTTAGATGTAGTGGCTGCTTTAGTTCTTTTTTAGGCTTTCTTCTATTTTCAGTAAGTCTGTTTTTTAACTACACAAGCCATCTGGCATATGTAGCAATTAACAGGTTGAGACAAACCACCTAACAGTGGTGCTTAAAATTATTATATTTTATTAATTTATGTAACTGCTTAAAAAATGTTAGCTGGAGTTTGGCTTCAATTTTTTAGTGTATCTTAATCTGCTAGTACATTTAACACTACCCCATAATAGGAAGTTTGTTACTGGCTGGACCAATGCTGAAATGAAAATGGTTGTAAAAGCTGGAGTTTTTTTTACCTCAATGCATTTGCATATATATATTCATTCTCTCTCTCTCTCTCTCTCTCTCTCAAGCCTTTGGCTCCTGCTTCTGTCAATCAAATCCAAGGAGTGAGGGGAGGAGTGGGGCCAAAGCAGCACTGGACACACACAGCAGCTTTCTATGGTATCACACAGCAAAGAGGAGCCCAGAGCAGGAGGATCAGGGACACTCAGTGCAAAAACCATTGCAAGAACAGGTAAGTATGACTTGTTTGGCATTTAAAAATAACTTTAGTTTTTTTTTTTTAATAACGTTACACTCAATTTAATACAGACTGTGGCCTTTTTAAAAATGAGCCACACTATGGATACGTCTTGAGAAACAAACAGGAGAGAAACAGTTTACCGGTGAAAACCGCATCACTCTCTTCTAAATGACATCCTATAAATTCATTGTTTTCCTTGTATGACAAATGCAAGCTCTGCTAGAAAATTGATGATGTAATGTTGAAATTGTTGGCCTTGCAGCTGTAATGACCTAACTCTCGCCCCACCAAAGATTACAACCTCATGGTAAAAGTGATTCAATCTAGCCGGGCTGCTATGGTAACGTTTAAATTACATCACAAAACAAGGAGCCAAAGTTCTACGAAATACATACCTGCTGAGAAAATCCACAGAAGAACTGATACAAAAACTGGGGCAGAATGAAGCACAAGTTCTATAAAAAAAAAATAAAAAAAAAACAAAAAAACTGTAAATGAAAGAATCCTGGCATCAGAGCTACATAGAAAAGCAATGCGGAGCATCCCACTAGGCGTATGGTTTAGGTATCGAAGGCACAAAACAGCATTCTATAATCTACTAAAAAGTGGTTAATAACTGAATACATTTTTAATACACAACGTACTTTAATAACCCCGGTTATTTCCCCCAAGTAGTTTTTTATACTCTAAATCTTCCAAGATACTCAACCACAAACATAGCTATGAATACATTAAAGCTGAAGTTACTTAAAAATATTTTTGGGATGCAGCATTAGGAACATAACTTACCTTCAATTAAAATGCATCTTTCTTGGCTGCTTGTTACTGCCTTGGATCTAAATCCTCACACACACGCTTTGATTTTCGGATGACAGAACGTCCGATTTTTGGGCTAGTCTCATGTCGAAAGTGAAGAGGTTACTCACAATGCGAGAATTTTCATTTGACAGAATACGTCAGAAGTGACGTAACGTGTTGAATAGTTTGGTATGTATTCTTTTTGTTTCTGAGCATGTGTAATCTTGCTCTTTTGATTTTTTTCGTACAAAAACCGTACTAATGAAACGAGAATCAGTCGTTGAGATCAAATCCGTCAAAAATTTTATAGTCTGCACATCCAGCTTTTGTCTGACGAAAGCACCGTTCTAACAGTAAGATTTGCGGACACAATTGACATCCGAAAATCAAAGCATGTGTACGGGCCTCAACAGTCAAGAATTGCGCTGCTTGCCCTCCCATCTTTCATCTATTCATAAAACTCCATGTATTATTTTCACAGAACGCAAAGTGTTCTGTGAGTGGAGGAGGGGGATCCTGTCATTTATCAGCCTTTGCTTTCTGGAAAAATACTAAGGGCTCTTTCACACGGGGCAGATCAGTGATGATCCGCCCCGTGAACACCCGCTTGCTCAGCGGGGATCGCTCCGCCGATCCCGGCTGAGCAGGAAGATGACAGGTCCATCGCTGCACGCTGTGCAGCGGCGGACCGGTCAGAGCGCCGCTCTCCCCTATGGAGGGATCGGATGATGACGGACCGTAGTGTCCGTCGTCACCCAATCCGAAAACGGATGGAAAAGTAGGTTTTTCCTCCGTTACACTTTTCGGATCGGAGCGGGTCAGATGTCAGCGGACATGTCACCGCTGACATCCGACGCTCCATAGGGATGAATGTATGTCCGTTTTTCATCCGAAAACAGAAGGATGAAAAACGGACATACGGATCGTCCATGTGAAAGAGGCCTTAAAGGAGTTTTGTGAATGCAGGAGGAGGATGGAAGGGGAAGGCCAGAGGGGGCGATCCTTCACTTTTACAGCTGAGACAGTTAACCCATGGAGTTCCTGGAAGTTCACTGCTGTGAGGAGGATCCAGCAGCCCAAAATGGTGGACTTTTACTATAACCAGCAGGATGGAGGATACACTTCATTAGAGGTACGTTATATCCCTGGTGTTGTCCCCCCCCCCCATTTTTTTTACCAAGCTTCAGTTTTTAAATATTTTTCATGTTGCGTAGCTTTCTAACTAAAAGCCTGTATAGAGGCAGAAATCTGGGGAGAGTCTGCAGGAGCCTGACACTGCTCCCACAATCCGCTGATTGCAGGCTCCTGTGTAAAAAAATAAATAAAATTAAATAATTGCACATTTTTTTTCCTGCAAAAATATGTGAAATTTATTTATTTTAAGGTAAACTTAGCCCTTAATGTGATATTAAATCCTCAGATTTTTTTTAAGCACTTTCAGTAACCGATTTACTTATTGAGCATGCAGCTTCTTTGAATCCTTGCCTATAGATCAGTTTAGACTGGTGCCACGACCACTACCCTAGGCTTCCTATTCCAGGGTGGCTCCTTTCTCGTGCAGCACCCTATGGAATCACACTTGCATTCACAGACTAAAGTTGTGCCTCCCTAAACTGTGTGCATCGACACAAACGTAATCACATAGCCTAGGATGGTAAGGCGCTCCTCCCAACTAACGGACTGGCTGGAGATTGCACTGTTCACTGCAAACTCTCTTGTAAAGACCAGAAGTTCAGGGAAGCAGCACTAAGAGAGCAAGAGTCCACAGCATTGAAAGTTGTAAACTACACGTGTGCGTGTACACTGTGGGATGTGTATTTTATGGTGTGCCCAATGTGTTAAGCTAAACTATGAGAGTTTATTACTAGGATAGAAGCAGGCGGGGAAAAAAATGCAGACTTATGCAATATTTGCCAGTTGACAAGATTTACACTTTGCCATCCTGTGCAAATACAGCAAAGTCACACAGTCAGCTTTACAAGTCATTTTGCTTATTTTCTGAACCAGCCAAGTAAAGCCTCTTAAATGGATCCTTCCACAGGATAATTCCTATCTTGTAAATGATTTATGGCACCCGAAACCAAAAGGTAATGTTCTATCGCCTGCATTATCATTAATAATAGTGATACTTACAAGGATCTTACCTTATAAAAGAAATACTGTACAAGGTGAGCTATTCTCACATAATACAAGTGTCCGTGTGCTAAAAGAAGTTTTTTTAAGTGCTTAAATTTTGGCACAGCATAATCACTGTTCCTTGCTGCCTGGCGGCCTTCTTTTCCTTTAATGCCTGGAATGGAGAAAGAACAAAAATAATGTATAAACAGGAAAGTAGCAGGGGTAGATGCACAGGTGAGAAACTGTCACAAGCTACAGAAACCCAAGAGGATACAGGGCCTTGAAAAAGTATTCACAACCTTTGAAATTTGCCACATTTTGTCATGTTACAACCAAAAACTGAAATGTATTTTATTGGGATTGTATGTGATAGACCAGCATAAAGTGGCACATAATTGTGAAGTGGAAGGAAAATGATAAATGGTTTTCCACATTTTTTACAAAGCAATATCTGAAAAATGTGGCGTGCATTTGTATTCAGCCCCCTTTACTCTGATACCCCTAACATCTAGTGGAACCAAATGCCTTCAGAAGTCAGAGTCCACCTGTGTGTAATTTAATCAAGAACAGCTGTTCTGTGAAGCCCTCAGAAGTTTTTTTAGAGAACTTTAGTAAACAAACAGCATCATGAAGGCCAAGGAACACACCAGATAGGTCATGGATAAAGTTATGGATAAGTTTAAAGCAGGGTTAGGTTATACAAAAATATTCCAAGCTTTGAACATCTCATGAAGCACTGTTCAATCCATCATCCGAAAATGGAAAAGTGTGGCACAACTATCAGGCCAGGCAAGGAGAGCATTAATCAGAGAAGCAGCCAAGAGCCCATGGTAACTCTGGGGGAGCTGCAGAGATTCACAGCTGGGAGAATCTTATTACAGGACAACTACAGTGCCTTGAAAAAGTATTTATACCCCTTGACATTTTCCACATTTTGTCATTGTAACATGACAAAATGTGGAAAATTTCAAGAGGTATGAATACCTTGTCAAGGCAATGGGATTTTGTGTGATAGAACACCACAAAGTGGCACATAATTGTGAAGTGGAAGGAAAATGATAAAGGTTTTCAATTTTTTTACAAATAAATATCTGAAAAGTGTGGTGTGCATTTGTATGCAGCCCCCTTTACTCTGATACCCCTAACTAAAATCTAGTGGAACCAATTGCCTTGAGAAGTCACCCAATTAGTAAAAAGAGTCCACCTGTGTGTAATTTAATCTCAGTATAAATACAGCTAATCTAAGGCCTCATAGGTTGGTTAAAGAACCTTAGAGAACAAACAGCATCATGAAGGCAAAGGAACACACCAGACAGGTCAGGGATAAAGTTGTGGAGAAGTTTAAAGCAGGGTTAGGTTATGAAAAAATATCCCAAGATTTAAACATCTCATGGAGCACTGTACAATCCATCATCCAAAAATGCAGAGTATGGCACCACTGCAAACCTACCAAGACATGGCAATCCACCTAAACTGACAGGCTGGGCAAGGAGAGCATTAATTTAGAGAAGCAGCCAAGAGGTCCATGGTAACTTTGGAGGAGCTGAAGAGCTCCAGCTAAGGTGGGAAAATCTGTCCACAGGACAACTATTAGTCGTGCACTCCACAAATCTGGCCTTAGTGGAAGAGTGGCAAGAAGAAAGCCATTATTGAAAGAAAGCCATAAGAAGCCATGATTGCAGTTTGCGAGAAGCCATGTGGGGGACACAGCAAACATGTGGAAGAAGGTGCTCTGGTCAGATGAGACCAAAATTTAACTTTTTGGCCTAAAACCAAAATACTATGTGCGGTGGAAAACTAACACTGCACATCACCCTGAATATCCCAATGCCACCGTGAAACATGGTGGTGGCAGCATCATGTTGTGGGGATGCTTTTCTTCAGCAGGGACAGGGAAGCTGGTCAGAGTTGATGGGAATATGGATGGAGCCAAATACAGAGCAATCTTAGAAGAAAACCTGTTAGTCTGCAAAAGACTTGAGACTGGGGCGGAGGTTCACCTTCCAGAAGGACAATGACCCTAGATACACAGCCAGAGCTACAATGGAATGGTTTAGATCAAAGCGTATTTATGTGTTACAATGGCCCAGTTAAAGTCCAGACCTAAATCCAACTGAGAATCTGTGGCAAGACTTGAAAATTGCTGCTCACAGACGCTCTCCACCCAATCTGGCAGAGCTTGAGATATTTTTGCAAAGAAGAATGGGCAAAAAATGTCAGATGTGCTAAGCTGGTAGAGACATCCCCAAAAAGACTTGCAGCTGTAATTGCAGTGAAAGGTGGTTCTACAAAGTATTGACTCAGGGGGCTGAATACAAATGCACGCCACACTTTTCACATATTTGTAAAAAAAATTAAAACCATTCACCATTTTCCCTTTATTTCACAATTACCGTATTTATCAGCGTATAACACGCACTTTTTTCCCCTTAAAATCAGGGGAAAGTCATGGGTGCGTGTTATACGCCGATCCCCGCTATCGCTATGTGAATGTCAGCGATCGCCGCCAACATTTACATAGCGAGTAGTTTTAAATATGGCGCCGTGGAGTTCGGAGGGACTCGGCGGTGCTGAACGAGCGCCGCCGAAATCACAGAGCCGAGATACACAGTCGAGTGTATTCGGCTCTTTCCGGCGCCGCTCACAGTCACGCCCAGTCCCGCCATTGGACCTGTGTTATGTCCATCATAGGGCGGGACTGGGCGGGACTGTGAACGGCGCCGGAAAGAGCCGAATACACTCGACTATGTGTATCTCGGCGGCGTTCGTTCAGTTCCGCCGGCGCCGAGTCCCTCCGAACTCCGCGGCGCCATATTTAAAACTACTAGCATGTGTATGTCGGCGGCGGCAGGCATGGACACTGGGGACAAGGCTGCACTGGGGACAAGGCTGCACTGACAAGGCTGCACTGGGGCAAAGCTGCACTGACAAGGCTGCACTGACACTAAAAGGGTGCAATGACACTAACAAGGCTGCAGATTTACACTGATGAGGCTGCATTGATGGGCATTTTAATGTAAGTTCCTTTTCCTTAAACTTCCCTCCTAAAAGTTTTTTTCCTTAAAATTCTCTCCTAAACTTGGGGTGCGTGTTATACGCCGATAAATACGGTATGTGCCACTTTGTGTTGGTTTATCACATAAAGTCCCAGTAAAATACATTTATGTTTTTGGTTGTAACATGACAAAATGTGGAAAATTTCAAGGGGTATGAATACTTTTTCAAGGCACTGTTCATATAGTTATAAAGAACTTAGTTATGCAAGGTATTTGGATGTTTCGATCAGGTATGTACTCTAATCTGTGAACCACACATTTGTTTGATAAGCTGCATTTCCAAATATTGCATCCAGGTCCAACTGCTGAATCAAAAACTTCACAACATTTGCTCTCATCCAGGATAGAACGATTCACCCAAACACAAACTACTCTAGAGCATTTTAGTCACACATTTGAGGCAGACATGTCTGGGACAATAGCAATCATATGACCACAGGTAATGGCTACTAATAATCATAAAAATGTCATGCTTTAAAATTATACTGCAATATTTGTTTCTACAATAATTTACATTTAAAAAAGGGAATTTTATTTACTGGTCAGATGTTTTGGTATAAAAATAAGGAAAAACTCCATCTAGCCGTTTTAAGGCCTTTTCCACTATATTCTACAAAAACTTATCCACTCAGTGCACAGCTGACTTCCTGGTGTGAATATTCTTTCAAGAATGAAAATATATCATGTTACCAGAGCAGAGCTGTGAACAGATTGCTTTCCACAAAGCAGAAAGTGCCTTCCTCTCCTAGAGAACACTAGGGGAAAAAAACAAAACAAAAAAAAAAAACATGGCACCACCTGTGGGCAGTCTTAGCTGGTATAAAAAACTCTCTCTGCTACAGGCAAGCCAGGTATTCACAAAGCAGTGTAAAGGAATAAAAGTAGAGGGACGGGTGCTGTGTGTCAAACTCAAAGTAAGGGTAACAAAAATCCTGCTTTCTCTTGCGTTCATTGACTGACACTCTTAATTTCTTTGACCATAGGGACATCCCAAAGCAATGCCTCAATGAGGGGGGGGGGGGGGGGGGGGGCAAACCAAAAAACAAGGACAACCAGGTAAGCATGCCAACCACCCAAACAACCTTGAGGGGGCTAACAAGGAACCTTAAACAGCAGCCTACATAACCTTGCAGCCAAAACAAGCATCCAAAGATGTAAACACATCAACTTTGACCTGGGACACAGATGTTTGATGTCAGAACTCCCATGAGGCCCTAGTTGCCCTGGTGGAGTGTGCCATAATGAAGAAGGGATGAGCCCGGCCCTTAAGGGTGTACACCTGCCAAATCCAACAGGAAACAGTGGGCCGCCAGTGAGTGCAACACAACCTCCTTTAGGATGCGACAGTTGTAGGCACTAGGATGACAAGACAATGTTCTCATTCAGATGAAAATCCAACACCACCCGCGGAAAAAAGGAAGGCCACGGATGGAGAACCACCTTATCCTTGTGCAGGTTCAGATAGGGAGACTTAAAAGAGAATGCCACTACTTTCGACACCCGCCTTGTGAAAGTGATGGTGACCGAGAGTGCAACTTTTTGAGAAAGAGTAAACAGAGGAATATCACAAATACTCTCAAAGGGAGGCTTCTAGAGAACAGAAAGAATTACATTTAGGTCCCACGGTGGCAACGGGGAATACACAGGGAGCACAAAATGGCAAACCCTTGGATAAAAGTATGAATCAAAGAGTGTGCGCCCAAATGATGCTTAAATAAGATTGCAAGGGCAGAAACCTGGCCTTTAATGGTACTCCAGGCAAGCTTTTGTTCAATGTCCTGTTGGAGAAATGCCAAAACCTTAGCCACTGAGAAGGAGCGTAATGGACTCTCAAAGCCTCGTCCCTGGTGATAAGCCTTCCAAGTGCAATGATAAATCTTCCAAGAGGTAGATTTGCATGCTTTTGTGGGGACCATCAAACCGGACAGCCTCCTGACCCTCAAAATCTGGCTTTTATTAGCCATGCATGCAAAGCCAGACCCTGGGACAGAAGGTCCTCTCAAAAGAGGCAACCGTCGGGGCACCCGTGACCAGCAGCACCACATCGGTCTACCACAGAAAGAAAGGCCAGTCTGGGGCCACCAGAATCCCTTTGGCCACCATCCTGAGCAGCAGGCAAGGTAGTAGCTTGACAGGAGAAAAAACGTAAATGGAGGCAATACGCATCCCTTGCATCCACCAGGGAGTCCCGCACTCTCGCCACAAAACCTCTGTACCTTCCTGTTGAGGCATGCCAGGAGATTATATAACAAATGTGCTGCGCTGAGACCAAACAATAAGTAAATAGATGAAAAAAGTATAAAGAATATATATATTGCACAGATATAAAAAAAAATTAAACTAATGTAATAAATCAATATTAAATATATCCTGTGAAACAAATCCAAAACCGTGCAAATAGCATTCAATTAGTTTGTAATGTCCAAAAAAAAGTGCAAGTGCTCCGCGTGCTGCACAATATCCTTAATAATTGTTGAATGAGAATCATTGACAATCCATCATAAAAACATTGATAAAAGTGATGTTGGTTCCTTCATGCAGTGTGCAAGCAGTCCTAGTGTACCCTCCACCAGATGTACCCTCACCTTAAGGACTTTGTATAAAAGCCTGTAGTAAATTTAACAGCTTAAGAGATTCCCCTGTGATTCCTCCTTCCTGTGCTAGCTATTTGGCTCAAAAGGACAACTCCTTCCTCCTGGTTACCAGTAACCTCCTCTCACATATGTAAAAAGTACAAACTAGTGCAGCGCAATATAAGAGTCCATAAACCTGTAAAAGCAAACAGTTCGCGACAATAAAAAGGTGGGGCCACCTCGTGAGGGAAAACACAATTCGGAATCGCTGAGTAGTCTGAATGACTGATCCTCCACCACCAAATCCAAATTCTTACCAGATTGGTCGGACCTCTGAGCTAGCAGAAGGTCATACAGGCTTGCATCCACACATGGGATAGAGATGGTAAGTGGAGAAACCGGAAGACCCCAGATGATCCAGGAGCAAGGATATGGACGAGTAAATGTGGATGGAAAAGAGACACAATCTAAGTGTTCTCCATAAGGTGTATTTATTCAAATGCTCCACAATACATAAAATCTAGCGGCCGTATAAAACGCTGCCACAGCAATCCAATAAAACGGCAGAGTGAAAGCAAAAGAGGCGTGTAAACAAACGCCGATGGGCAGAACAAGCAATGTAACAGAGATGACTGAGGGTGACGTCCGCACAATAGCTCCTCACTTGTACGCGTTACGTCCTATGGGACTTCGTCAACGTGGGCGGGGCTATCACGTCACCCGAATGTATTTATACACTACCAGTTGCCATGGAGAGTGCGGAACCCCGGAAGTTCTAGGATCGGAAATCCAAATACCGGAATTTACTCTGAGACAATTCTGCTCGCTCTCTAAAGGGAACACAGGCTAGCAATGTGCAAAACAATGGCATATGGACTAAAAGCCTATAAAAAAAATGTATGCAATAAAAGAACCAAGTAAGAACTTAGTTCAAAAAGGATTACAATAAATCCAATTATTAAAAGGACAAAAAAAATCCTCGCGGTCATCTCATAACATAAAAATATAACCATTATACAGAATGTAAAACATAGTAAAAACCTGTCATTTATCAGATATAAAACAGTTAAGGTCAAAGTCAACGTTTAACCCTCCGGGCACCAAAACCTGTCTCATGGATCCAGAAGGATTCTCGCTTTCTCAATTGACGTATATAATTACCTCCTCTCCAAACTCTACAATTTAAGGCATTTAGGATCTCTATTATGAAAATCCCTAAAATGTTTGGACACATTATGTGTTCTTAAGCCTTTTTTAATGTTATTGACACGTTCGGCTAACCGAACGCTAAGGGTCTGAAAGTGCTTCCCACGTACCGGAGTCCATAATCAAACTCTAGTACATACACAACGCCAATCGTATTGCACCTGAGATTTTTAATAGGATGTGTTCTATTGGTAGCAGAAGCTACAAAATCCTTACGTCTTTTGACATTGTGTTGTCTGCATGGAGGACATCTTCCGCAAGCATAAAACCCGTACAGAAAAGAAAAATGTCAAAAGACGTAAGGATTTTGCAGCTTCTGCTACCAATAGAACACATCCTATTAAAAATCTCATTACGTGCAATACGATTGGCGTTGTGTATGTACTGGAGCGCGATTGTGGACTCCAGTACGTGGGAAGGAATTCCAGACCCCTTAGCGTTCGGGTAGCCGAACATGTCAAGAACATTAAAAGGCCTAAGAACACATAATGTGTCCAAACATTTTAGGAATTTTCATAATGGAGATCCTAAATGCCTTAAAGTTTGGGGTTTAGAGAGGATCAATAAACTCAGCAAGAATCCTTCTGGATCCATGATGAGACACAGGTTTTAGTGCCCGGATTGTTAAACAGTGACTTTGACCTTAACGGTTTTATATCTGATAAATGACAGGTTTTTACTATGTTTTACATTCTGTATAATGGTTATATTTTTATGTTGTGAGATAACTGCAGGGATTTTTTTTGTCCGTTTTAATTATTGGATTTATCGTAATCCTTTTTGAACAACGTTATTGCTTAGTCCTTTTATTGCATACATTTTTTATAGGCTTTTAGTCCATATGCCATTGTTTTGCACATTGCTAGCCTGTGTCCCCTTTAGAGAGCGAGCGGAATTGTCTCAGAGTAAGTTCCGGTATTTGGATTTCAGATCCTGTAACTTCCGGCGTTCCGTGTTCTCCATGGCGGCCGGGAGTGTATAAATACATTCGGGTGACGTGATAGTCCCGCCCACACTGACAGTCCCATAGGACGCAACGCGTACTGGGGAGGCGATATCGTGCGGACGTCACCCGCAGTCATCTGTTACATTGCTTGTTCTGCCCATCGGCATTTGTTTACACGCCGCTTTTACTTTCACTTTGACGTTTTATTGGATTGCTGTGGCAGCACTTTAAACGGCCACTAGATTTTATGTATTGTGGATCATTTGAATAAATACACCTTATGGAGAACACTTAGATCGTGTCCCTTTTCCATCCACATTTACTCGTCCATATCCTGGTTCCTGGATCATCTGGTGTCTTCCGGTTTCTCCACTTACCATCTCTATCCCATGTGTGGATGCAAGCCTGTATGATCTTTTGTTAGCTCAGAGGTCCATCCAGTCTGGTAAGAATTTGGATTTGGTGGTGGAGGATCAGTCACTCAGACTACTCAGCAATTCCGAATTGTGTTTTCCCTAAAGAGGTGGCCCCAACTTTTTATTGCAGAGAACTGTTTGCTTTTACAGGTTTATGGACTCTTATATTGTGCTTGCGCTAGTTTTTACTTTTTACATATTTTTTGAGGTGTTGTGATTTACCTTTAGTGTACAGCTTGCAATTTCTCTTACATTTTGATTTGTATGCTCTGATTGTTTTCATTTTTATACTCCTCTCACATATGTCACATGTAGAAACAACAGAGGCTTGCAATAGTGTGATATCTGAATACCTGGGCTACAGATCCAGTTTCAGGTGACACTATCACACATTAGTATTTTAAGGCGTGTTGTTTTATCATGAAATGTGTGTGTAATTCTTGTGGAGTTTAAGCTGCAATTATGTTTTAAAAAACGATATTGCACTATTGCAAGCCTCTTTTTTTACATGTGACATATGGAGGTTGCTGGTAACCAGGAGGAAGGAGTTGTCCTTTTGAGCCAAATAGCTAGCACAGGAAGGAGGAATCACAGGGGGATCCCTTAAGCGGTTAAATTTACTACAGGCTTTTATACAAAGCCCTTAAGGTGAGGGTACATCTGGTGGAGGGTACACTAGGACTGCGTGCACACTGCATGAAGGCACCAATATCACTTTTATCTATGTTTTTATGATGGATTGTCAAAGATTCTCATTCAAGAATTACTATATTATTCAGCACACGAAGCACTTGCACTTTATTTTGGACATTACAAACTAATTGAATGACATTTGCACGGTTTTGGATTTGTTTCACAGGATATATTGATTTATTACATTAGTTTAATTTTATATCTGTGCAATATATATATCTATCTCTCTCGCTCTATATATATATATATATATATATATATCTATATATATATCTATATCTATATCTATATATATATATATATATATACACACACACCTTTATAGTTATTTTATCTATTTGTTTGGTCTTAGCGCCGCATATTTGTTATATAATTTTGTATTGTCACATATAGGGAAGTGTGGGGAGTGCTGGCAGCTGTCTAATTTGATTTTTTATTTTTCATCATATTTATTAATTTTAGCAGCTCACAAGGTTTCCACCTCCTAATATGCCAGGAGAGCCACGTTCGGGATCTCCCATCATAGGCAGATCTGACAGAACACGTCCAGGTACATTCCCCGGTAACATGCTGGCCAGTTCTAGATGCCGGGGATGTATACAGTTCTGCTCATAAGTTTACACACCCTGGCAGAATTTATGATTTCTTGGCCATTTTTCAGAGAATATGAATGATAACACAAAAACTTTCACTCATAGTTAGTGTTTGGCTGAAGCCATTTATAATCAACTGTGTTTACCCTTTTTAAATCATAATGACAACAGAAACTACCCAAATGACCCTGATCAAAAGTTTACATACCCTGGTGATTTTGGCCTGATAACATGCACATAAGTTGACATAAAGGGGTTTGAATGGCTATTAAAAGGTAACCATCCTCACCTGTGATCTGTTTGCTTGTAATTACTGTGTGTGTATAAAAATGTCAATGAGTTTCTGGACTCCTGATAGACCCTTGCATCTTTCATCCAGTGCTGCACTGAAGTTTCTGGATTCTGAGTCATGGGGAAAGCAAAAGAATTGTCAAAAGATCTGTGGGAAAAGGTAGTTGAACTGTATAAAACAGGAAAGGGATATAAAAAGATATCCAAGGAATTGAGAATGCCAATCAGCAGTGTTCAAACTCTAATCAAGAAGTGGAAAATGAGGGGTTCTGTTGAAACCAAACCACGATCAGGTAGACCAACTAAAATTTCAGCCACAACTGCCAGGAAAATTGTTTGGGATGCAAAAAAAAAACAAAACACACAAATAACTTCAGGTGAAATACAAGACTCTCTGAAAACATTGTGCATCTTGAAACAGCCACACCACATAAGGAGGCACTTGAAGAAAGATGGGCTGCATGGTCAAGTTGCCAGAAGAAAGCCATTACTATGCAAATGCCACAAAGTGTCCCGCTTACAATATGCCAAACAGCACAGAGACAAGCCTCAAACCTTCTGGCACAAAGTCATTTGGAGTGATGAGACCAAAAATGAGCTTTTTGACCACAACCATAAACGCTTCATTTGGAGAGGAGTCAACAAGGCCTATGATGAAAGGTACACCATTCCTACTGTGAAGCACGGAGGTGGGTGAGGTGAGCTACAAAGGCACAGGAAATTTGGTCAAAATTGATGGCAAGATGAATGCAGTATGTTATCAAAAAATACTGGAGGAATATTTGCACATTCTAACATGACACTGATCCAAAACACAAGGCCAATTCCACCTGTCATTGACTAGAGCAAAATAAAGTGAAGGTTCTGGAGTGGCCATCTCAGTCTCCTAACCTCAATATCATTGAGCCACTCATGCAAGACAGTCCAAGAATTTACAGGAACTGGAGGCTTTTTGCCAAGAGAAATGGGCAGCTTTACCATCTGAGAAGATAAAGAGCCTCATCCACAAAAGACTTCAAGCTGTCATTGATGTTAAAGGGGGCAATACAGGGTATTATGAACTGGAGTATGTAAACTTCTTACACTGGGCAGAAATAACTGGCTTGCCTATAGCGGAGAGGGGATTCTATACCAGCTAGGACTGCCCATAGGCGGTGCCGTGTTCTGTTCTGCCTAGTGTCCTGCTCCCTGTAGGTGGCGCTATGAAACGCTATGTTCAAGAAGTTAAGAGCTGTGTTCTTTAACTTCTTAAGGACAAGCCGCTGCAGTTATATTGGCCCGCGGTCCCCAAAAAGTGTCATTTGGGGTCAAATTTGTACGCCGCAATGTCGCAGTCCCACTAAAAATCACAGATCGCCGCCATTACCAGTAAAAACAATTAAAAAAAAAAAAAAAGTGCTTAAATCTATTCCATAGTTTGCAGACGCGATAGCTTTTGCGCAAACCAATCAATATACACCTATTGCGATTTTTTTAAACCAAAAATATGTAGAAGAATATATATCGGCCTAAACTGATAAATACATTTTTTATTTATTTTTTGGATACTTCGTATACCAAAAAGTAAGAAAAAAAATTGTTTTTGTTTTCAAAAAATTGACGCTTTTTGTTTGTTTATAGCGCAAAAAATAAAAACCGCAGAGGTGAGCAAATACCACCAAAATAAAGCTCTGTTTGTGGGGAAAAAATTTTGTTTGGGTACAGAGTTGCATGACTGCGCAATTGTCAGTTAACGCAACACAGTGCCGTATGGCAAAAAAATGGCCTGGTCATTAAGGGGGCAAATCCTTACGGTCCTTAAAGTGGTTAATGAATACAAGAGAAAATTGTTTTTGTTTTAAAGTTCAGATCCGATATTCCTACCTCACTTTGAGGAACAAAAGTATTAGAATTGGTAAATCCCTACCTATTCCAACATGTGCTTCTAAAATCATGCTAACATCGTTTGCTCCATCTCCCACAGACAATGTGATAGGATTCCCTTTGGTATTTTTTACCATTTTAACAATCTGAAAAGAGAAGAAAATAGGTTGTGATCCGGAAATGAAACAGACTTTTAGAACCGGCAGCAATTAAAAGGTTACCCTAATTAAATGTCTACACACACTATTGTTGCAGAAGACAAGCCTGTAAATGTTTTGCAAATCTGTTAACAAAAGTAATGTATTTACTAATCACAATAATAATTACAGTGTTAAAACACCCACATGAATTTTTCTGACAGCATGACAGAAAGGACCTATTTTTAGAGATGTCGTTACATACACATAACATAAGCACATTTCCTTCTATTTTATACGCACCTGTGCTTTTTGTAATGGCGCCATACGGCAACACAACACTGCAGTACATTTCTGACAAATCTGCAGAAAGATGTTCTTATAATGGCTGGTGCTGCAGTTGGAATTGAGTATAAGGGACAGAGTGGAACCATCAATTATCAAGCCATAATCTTGGTTTCCTGACCAGCTCCTGAAATGCACAAGGAACAGTACGCAGACCTATAGTTACAATTTTCCTATGTGGACTCAGAGAAGCTGGAACAGAACACAATTAAATGAAAAAGTTACCATAACAGGATTTCTGGATGTGAAAAAAATCTTGACAGCAACTCAATTTCTATTTTACTTGGAGCAGATCCTTACTTTGCCTGGTCACCAGAGGCATTTTCAGTAATTTTTCTGCCCAAGGTGAAATATGAACCCCATACATACATTCACACATGATCAATAAAGAGGAGCAGATATAAAGCGAAAATATGATTTTGGGTGAATCTTATTTTGAAAATTTTACAAGTATAAAGTTTAACATTTCTTGTACCTGTATAAAACCTTTATTTTACAAATAAACATTTAACACATCCATAGCATTCATTAGAAATCCCTGCATGCAAAAGACTTGAACATCATGGGAGAAAATACTACCTCCCTTGTTTAATGGCTACGTGCTAAAAGCTCCATTTCTCACGGATACTATCCCAGTCCCTCTCACGAATGCCTAGAACGCCCGGGACGAATGTCAGGAGACATCGGCCGTTTCAATAAAAACCTGTGTATATGTCAGCCGGGCCAGCTTCTGTCGGATAGGCACGCTGGAAAACCAGCAGCCAAGCGGCTCCGGATCAGCGCTCTCAGCCAATGGTGGAATGTTCTGGCGGGGAAGGGGGGCATCCCCCTATCAGCACACGACAGCTCAGCAGGGGGAGATAGTTGTACTAACGTCAGAAATGTTAGTACACTGGCTCTGACCAGAGCTGTCAGTTAGGCTTAACGGTCCTTTTTCCACCGTTGGGAAAAGGAATCGTTTAGTCTGAAATGCATGGCAGTAATGCAATTGCTTCTGTGGACAACTTTCAAAGTGGATTGTTACGCGACAAGATACAAAGGGTTGATTTACTAAAACTGGAGAGTGCAAAATCTGGTGCAGCTCTGCAGAGAAACCAATCAGCTTCCAGGTTTTTTTTTGACTACCATGCACAGCTGCACCAGATTTTGCACTTTTCATTTTTAGTAAATTAACCCCATTGTGCTTGATATTTCAACTTTATTGCAGTAAGGCTGGCCATACACGGTTCGAATCTCAGCCGGTTCAGCAGGATGAATGTACCAAGTTGATCGATCTATCAACTTTGTTACAACCAGCCTGCCGGACTCTCTTGCAATTATCGCTAGTGGCTTCTATAGCCACTAGCGATAATTACAGTCCTCTCCCAGCAGGGACGACTCTCTCCCTCCCCCTCCGCCCAGTGCCAGGTGAAGGCAAGTGCTGATTCCCCTGTCGGCATGGTCTGTGTTGATAGGGGAATCGTGCAAATTTCTGTCCTGCAACTCATGGTTGCAGAACAGAAATTTGCGCTGCGTATGGCCTGCGTTGTCTACATAGTCCATGCACCTGAAAGAGAAACATTTTCTGGGCAGGTGCACTACTATTCTATTATCTCTTGCTGGATGGCAACAAACATTAAAGCTGGACATACGGTACTGGTAGATTGTTTTTTTTGTTTTCAGCCGCTAGCTGGCTGATAAAAACATAGATAAAAAATCCCTCATCCACACGTTCAAGGTGGATGAAGTAATCCTTTGCTGCTGCGCTATTGTATTCTGGCAGCGGGAGTTCTCTGCTTCTCTGCTCTCAGAACACACTAAGCAGCACTACAGCCTACTAGCTGCAATGCTGATCGAATGCAAATTTCCCAACATTCCCCTTTGTGAGGAGTTGATCACTAGGTCAACTCCTCTCAAACGGGAGCAGCCATAGATGGACTGAAATGTGTCCGTTCCCCGCTGAACTGGCTGAATTTGGATCCATCTATGGCCATCTTTAGACACCACAGCTACTACCAAAAAGGGCTGGTAAGCAAAGGTAAACAGTAGTATTCTAACAACCAATAAAATTAAGAGAATTCTTTATCCTCAAGACAATTCCTTTTTATCCAATGAGTCCCAAGAAGGTCAAATCTTTGGACACCCCTGATTTAGAATTTTGTATCTCCTCTCCAACCTTCAGTCCTCGTGGCAATGATCACCAAGACAAATACATATTTACCAATAAGAACAGAGATAGCAATGCGAGCTAGACAGGGGGTTCTACCCCCTCATACCTACTAAATCAGGGACTCACCTTTTAATACTGCCTTTCATTTTTGGAGTCTCTTGCACCAGTTTTCGATGATACTCTAAAAGTAGTTCCTGCAAGCGATCTTCTTTCCTTTCAAACTCTTCTACATTTTTGGTTGTCAGTTCCAGCAATTCAGTGTTAGTCTGGAACAGTCTACAGGCATAGCATGTAGATTTAGCAGTCTCCATTTTGTCACCTGTTAACACCCAAACTTTCATTCCAGCTGCATGAAGAGCTTCAATTGTTTCTGCTGCTTGCTCCTGGAGCCTGTTGGCAATGACAATTAAACCGATAAAAAGCTCATCTCAGAATATGGATTATAACAAAACACACACACAGTTTTTCTCATCAGTTGCAAATGCAGGAACTAAAATTGCATGAAGGAGGTTAGTGCTTCCCAGGAAACAAATCAACCGTGTTTCCAACCAGTACTACAGGCTCTTGTCACTGTGCGTTATACGGCCTCTTTTCATTTTTACATTTGGGCAAGGCTACAATGGGTTCATATAGCTGTGCCCGAAACTGGCTTGCATTTCTACGGGATCAGAATCAGGACAATTCAGAAGTTGAGGATTTCAGTAAATTATTGATGCTTAGCTAGCAGGTCAGCCAAGTGCACAACACCGGAGAGGTAGGCTATGTCCCTATAACCCTTTTCACACTGGAGCGTTTTGCAGGCGCTATAGCGTTAAAAATAGCGCCTGCAAGAGGGGCGTGGCCTGACGCGGACCATGATGGATGCCTGAAGCCTGAGCTCCGTGCCGCTGACGGGATCCGAAGCAACTATACGCCACAATCCAACCCCCATTCCGGCCACACAGAGGGGGAAAGATATCAGGACCACAACGGGCATGTCTAGAAGGCGGAATAAGCTGCCTCACGGATTACTATCCCCCCGCAGCCATGAACGAGGCCCAAGATGGGGCCGACGCCGGGAACAACACCTCAGGAGCATCCCGCTCTGCACGATCTGAGGCACAGATGGCAGCTCCCCCTCAGGACAATCCCCAGTTCCAGCCACCTGAACTCTCTCACAGGGAGGACATGGATACCCTCCCATCGCCAGACGGCTCATCCTCACAGCACAGCGCAGATAGAGGTAAGAGACTGGCATCTTCCCCAGCCATCTCCCCCAGCCATCTCCCCCAGCAAGGAGCCACAATACAAAAGACATCAATGGGCCAACAGGGACCTTGACACAGCACATACCCCAGCTCTAGCGACCATCCCTGCATCTGACAGCCCTGTGACAGAGTCCATGCTGAAAGCTTTGCTCCTTACCCTGCAAAGAGACCTGCACAGAGAACTGCAACTCTCTGTCTCTCAGATACATGGCAGGGTAGAACACCTTGAGGAGAGAATGACTGTACTTGAGGAGAACATGCAGGACCACGTCAGGGCCCACAATGAACTACAAGACGCACATGACCATCATGCGTCTGAAATACACCATATAAAGCTGAAATTAGCAGATTTGGAAGACCGTTCCAGAAGGAACAATATTAAATTCAGAGGTGTTCCTGAATCTGTTAAGCCGAATGAAATCACGCCCTACCTACAAATGTTCTCCAGTTTACTACCTCGCTTAAACGCACAAGACATCGCGATTGATAGAGCACACAGAAATCGCCAAACCAGCACACCTCCCCCCTGACACTCCCAGGGACATACTAGCGAGAGTGCACTACTTTCAGGTTAAGGAGCAGATACTACAAATTGCCAAAACCACTAAACAGCTGCCAGCACCGTATACAAATGTACTCATGTTTAGTGACCTCTCCAAAGCCACAATGGAGAGGAGTAGAGCATTCACCCCCGTAACCTCTGTGTTACAGGAGAAGAAAATTACATATAAGTGGGGTTTCCCTACCAAGCTACTGGTAACCTACCAGCAACAGATAATTTCCATCCTCACTCCCAAAGATGGGCACAAAAAGCTGACCAATTGGGGATTTCTCCCTGTATCTGTCAACCAAAACTAATACAGGGCCTCCTACTCGCGTCCTCCGCCAGAACGGAACGGAATACGTGATCCAGGCGATGTCATTAACAACAAGAAGGCCTTCGGTCCTCCACATCACTAGGATCCCTGATGGGCGCAGTTATAGAAACAAATCTACTCCCTAAGGTTATAGTGTGCCAAGCACACTGATATAATTGTTTTGTTGACTTTCTGTTCTTAACGAAATTGATATTTTTTTCTCTTTTTTTTAGTTCTCCCAATATTGCTTACTCATTCATACCGAACGTCTGATCTACTCACCGTTTGACCTACTTTTGCATTGTAATACCTCTGACAGTCCAAAGTAACCTCAATAGGTGTCTCTAGTGCGATTTTTGTGTATACCAGTCATACTCTGTATACTTACCTACTCTATTGTTTGGTTCCTATATAGTCAGGGCGAACAGAAGAGGTGTGCAATCTCGCTCCTTTCATTATCACCTCGGGTCACTCCCCACTATCATGGCCCTCAAAATCACCTCCTTGAATGTAAAGGGCCTAAACTCCCCCTTCAAACGCAACCTCCTCTGGAAAGAGGCACTATCCCATCATGCTCACGTATTTTGCGTACAAGAAACGCATTTCGCTAAAGATAGCTCCCCAAAATGCTCACACAAGCGATACCCACACTGCTTCTTTGCCAGTGCCCCCACCAAAAAAAGGGGAGTAATGATAATTATTAGTTCCTCTGTCTCCTTCCAGTTGCACCACTGTGAGACTGACGAAGACGGCAGGTACCTGATTCTCTCTGCAACGATTGAACACCAACGTCTTACCCTGGTGAATCTTTACGCCCCTAACACTGGCCAAAAGAAATTTTTCAACACACAGATCTCCAAACTGTCACCATATAGATCGAACCCAGTGATACTGTGTGGAGACTTCAACTAAATTGTTGACATATCCCTAGACACCTCTAACCCAACTAAACGTAGGCCCTCCGCCTTGTCCTCTCTTCTACAAAAATAAGATCTTTATGACCCCTGGAGATGTACCCATGATACAGAGCGAGATTACACCTTCTCCAGCCCCCAGCGGTCTTACTCTCGGATCAATATGTTCCTCACAGATAAATTTCTACTCCAATCGATCACTGAAGCACGCATAGGTACAATTACGTGGTCGGACCACGCCCCTATATCCATCACGCTGTTCAATTGCAAAAAGACTACAAGTCATAACATTTGGAGACTAAACACGTCCCTCCTTACCAACCCATCCTTCGATAATGAGCTTCGATCTGAGATTGAGACCTACTTTGATAATAATGTACATTCTCTAGCTGACCAATCTATTGTTTGGCATGCGCATAAAGCTTTCTCACGGGGCCTCCTTATTAAATACGGAGCAAAAGCTAAAAAACAACAGACGGCCACCACGGAAAAACTACTAAAACAGATCAGAGCATTAGAACATGCCAATAAACAAACACCATCTGCCAAACTATCCCTAGACCTCAAAAATCTAAGATACGACCTTAGCGAACACCTCCACAAGAAATTTAACTATTACATTAAACGCCTTAGACTACAATATTACTCCCCAGCCAACAAGTCAGGAGCGTTTCTGGCCAAGCAACTACAAAAACACCGAGCCAATAAGAAGATACAATACTTATCCAACTCCCAAGGTAAAAAAGTTCATAATCCTCTAGAAACCAAGCCAAAATTAGAAGATATAGATGCGTTTCTCTCCTCTATTCACCTTCCCTCAATATCCACCGAGCAACTAGACTCCATCTCTATGCCCTTCTCCCCCCCGAGGATGTTCGCATGGCCATCAAACGATTACCCCTACACAAGGCCCTGGGACCTGATGGATTCTCAAACGAATACTACAAACACTTTTCTGACATGATCACCCCGCACTTATGCACCACCTTTAACCAGTATACTCTTACAGGCAAAATCCCCACGGAAGCCCTAGAAGCCCTCATTGTCACCATACCCAAACCAGGCAAACCCCCTGATAACCCAGCCAATTACCGCCCAATCTCACTCTTGAATACTGATACCAAACTATATGCAAAATTACTAGCCCAACGTTTATCCAAAGTCATCCCCCTCATCATACACCCTGACCAAGTCGGATTTGTACCCAGCAGGCAGGCCTCAGATGGTACCAGATGCCTTATTGATTTGATCCAATGGGTGGAGCACAGTCAAACTCCTTCTCTCTTCTTCTCACTGGACGCAAAGAAGGCGTTTGACAGGGTGCACTGGAAATACATGGAAAAAGTCATGTTCAAGTTCGGACTGACAGGGAACATCCTCCAGGCTATACTCAACCTTTACTCCTCCCCCAGTGCCCGAGTATGGACCTCAGGAATAATATCAGACCCCTTTCTCATTACTAGTGGCACAAGGCAGGGATGCCCACTTTCCCCCCTGATTTTTGCCATGGTGATGGAACCACTTGCACAAGTCATTAGATCCACGCCAGCAATATCGGGCATCACTGTGGGGGATGTTGAACATAAAATTGGGCTTTACGCGGACGATGTTATTATTACCCTCACAAATCCCCGATCCTCCCTTCCCAATATCCAAAAAACCTTGGAACAGTTTAGCTCAGTCTCTCTATATAAAATAAATCACAGCAAATCCACCATGCTGAACCTAGGGATAGACCCTCAAACTTCACGTCATATCTCGACAAACACACCTTTCACTTGGGCTAAAAACTCATCGCTCCCATACCTGGGAATTCATCTAACCTTCCCAAGTAAGTCTCTACTTCAACTAAACTATGCTGCCCTACAAGAAAAGCTTGTCTAACTATACTGTTTCTTGGGCTGGTAGAATAGCTCAAGCCAAAATGTATCTACTGCCACATATTTTATATATATATATTTCGCACACTCCCCTTACCGATGCTACCCCAACAACTGGCGCAGTTACAAAGTATACTCAATGCACACATTTGGCAACATAAACATCCCAGGCTCAATAAAGACATTCTTTTATCTCCTGTACAAAATGGAGGAATGGGAGCCCCCAACGTACACGCATACTACAAGGCTGTTATACTGGATCAACTACGTGAATGGTGGTAGCCCACTTCGACCAAGACATGGACACAAATCGAAACCGTGGCTCTTAACGCAAATCCGCAACACACCGTAATGGCTGCGCTACTCATCTTGAAACCACATCGGTAACTGCAGCCATGCACGCCTGGGCGACCACTGCACAGAAATCCAAAGGCATACCAAAATCTATGCTTTCTAAGCTCCATATCCAAGCACTAGAGTTGATCTCTCCTAACTTACCCCTTAAGACATGGATACAAAAAGGAATTACCAATCTGGGACAACTCATCTCCACATCAGGACCCCACCCATTCCCCCATCTACAACAAACTTTTGACCTGCCTGCCAATACCTCTTTTTTATATATGCGGCTCTGATGTATCCTCTCTACATTTGATATCACAGTATGTGAATCCCAACTGGCTGACATCCTGAAATTTTACAATACCCCTAATCCAGCAGTTAAAGGCATTGCATTGATATACAAGCTGCTGACAATGCCCTCCGAAGATCACACCTCCTCGTCCATCAAATTCTGGTCCACCTTCACAAACTTTCCACCAAAGCCCCCACTGTGGCACAAAGCCCTGACAATCCCTCTTCGAGCTTCAAAATGCATCTCTCATTGGGAATCGACACAAAAATGATTTCCCAAGTGGTACTTCACCCCAGCCAGATTGGCAAACATTTACCCAGCTACCTCCTCTCAATGCTGGAGAAACTGTACAGGAAAAGGCACCCTGCGGCACATATGGTGGGACTGCCCTAACATTCACATTTACTGGAAAGAAGTCTCTGTTCTCATCTCACAGCTCTGCAAAATCCCTTTGCCATTATCCCCACTGGACCTCCTCTTGGGTCTTAACATCCCCAATTGGCCCAAAAATGTCAGAGTACTGGCGACTCATATCCTCATCGCAGCTCGTTTAGCTCCAACGAGAAAATGGAAAGCCTCACAACCTCCCTCTGGATCGGAACTCATCGCTCTACTAAACAACCACTTCCAAATGGAATCCTCCTTTGCTAAGGCCAACATGTCTACCACAATACTGAAAAAGTCTTGCGAGCCACAATAACCCAATGCCTTAGTAGAGAACCAACTGAATAAATATCCCCCTGATGAAGACACGTGACTCCCTGTGTCGAAGACGCGTAGGGGAGGGGCCAGGACGGAGCGATCAGCACAGAGCTGGGTTGTGGATCTCTCACACCCCGCAGCACGCCGCACAGCCGTTTTTTCGCTTGTCATGTTTGGTGCACATGAGCACCTTATAAATGTGAGTACCCCACTGTGGGGATTGGATGTCATTTCAATAAAATTATCTTACGGTATTATACTATATTAGCCTTTCTCTTTTCTATGATATGATGTGAGTGGAGCCATAACGAATCTGTTTGGGGAATCAGCTGTACTAATCACTGAGCCCAGGGGTGGCTCCAAAAGCGTGAATTGACACAACTGAACACTGTGTCACACGCTCTAAGGTGAGCGCAATCACATTGGGGGTCACCAAGGCACTTCACCGCATGTTTTGGGCACTTTTGATTCAGTACTGGAACTTTTTCTTTGAAACACCACTAGTATACTGATTTCTGCTGGAACTTTGTTACTTCACGTTGTTGGATTGGAAGATTTTTTCACGATTGTGATTTCAATACCACAATAAGGACGATTATAGTTCTATTTTCACTACACGAGTGATTTATTTATCTTATATGTGTTCTTATTTATTTTAATTTTTATTATTTATTCACCCTCACTTTTATAATCACAGTGGACTTTTTATGTGTTATATGTATAACACTTTTTCAGTATGCACACCTATTCAAGGATTTTTGGTTATCTCATACATTTACTCACAGATGGTTTTAGATCTATTTTGTCATAGTTATATCGCATGATTTAGGTACGCTTTATATGCACATTGCACTTTGTGATTTAATGTACACGGCACTTTGGTGTACATGATTATGAAATTCATACAGCAAGTGATTTTAGTTTTATACTCTCTGTAAATTGCACTTTATATTATTATTATTTTCGATTCACACTTAGGATTTTAGTTATTCAGATATATCCCCAGGCGCAGCGCATTCTTTATTTATATGTCTACCGCAATGTTTCGTCTCAACTGGGAACCATGGATCAATGACCCAAGGAGTACAACTATACCTTGATTGTTTCTTTTTTCATAAGGCGAGAAATATATAATGTTACTAATCTTTACCCCAGCAGATTGCTACAACCCCTTGCATCTAACATGCGCAGAACATAGGAACCCCCACACTAAACCACCGCTTCGCCTAGGGGTACCTCCACCAGTTACTACTTAGAATGGGACTTAAAAATACGTACTATACTTACAACAAGTAGGTCCACAAGTTGCCTTTGCTCTTCAGTTTTAAGTTTTATGCATCTAGAATGTTACTGGTTTTACAAGATACCTGGATCTGACAGGTGGATGGTTGTTGGCATTGCCTCTAGCCCCATGGCACAGTAAGTGCCCAGTCGGGGTGCCGGGGACTGGAGGTAGCACCTTCACTCATCGAACCTCAACTCTATGGCTATGTATTCGCTATGTACATCTGTTACAGATTGACATTGTTCACTATACCATGTACTAAGTAATGTAAGTTTGCCATTTATCTCAACCTTCTGTACTGATACCCTGTGAAAAACTCAATAAACATATTGTTAAAAAAAAATAGCGCCTGCAAACCGCCGTAAAACAGCTGCTCCATTCACACTGGAGTGGTGCACTGGCAGGGCGTCAGAAAAAGTCCTGCCAGCAGCTTCTTAGGAGCGGTGAACTCACCGCTCCTCCACCGCTGCTCCCTATTGAAATCAATGGGGCATCGCTGCGATACCGCCAGCAAAACAGCGCTCCGGCGGCATTTTGCGGGCGGATTTAACTCCTTTTCGGCCGCTAGCGGGGGGGGGGGGGGGGGGGGTAAAACCGCCCCACTAGCGGCCGAAAACTACGGTAAAGCGGCGCTAAAAATAGCGTTGCTTTAGCGCTGACGGCACAGTGTGAAAGGGGTCTAAAGGTAGATACTACATCTGAATGCATTTCTGGAGGGCAAATGTTATTTTTGCAGTGGAGATGTTCAGTTAAAATGAGTGCCTTTATTAAAGTCTTGACATTTGCTTGACACGAAGGGGCGTATCTGTAAAAAAAAATTGGATGTATTTTTAATTACATCCAATTTCGCATAACACGTGAATGTGACTGGTTCTCAATGGAGTTGGTTCACACATGTTCGTGGTGGCCGCGGTGCAGTTTTAAAAAGTGTCCTGTGCGATTTTTGGGTCCGATTCAGGTGCGAATTCAGGCAACCTAAATTGAAATGCAGCGGATTCCAGACTGCAAGCCACAGCTTGACATGTGTGAATCCAGCCCAAGGCTGGGTTCACACATGTGCGGTGCCAACTGAAGCTCCATTTTTACAGCTAATTGACAAAGTAGTTGTTCAGCGTTTCAGGTCAGTTTGCATTGAATCAGGTCAGGATTTTATCCTGTTCACAATTGAATGACATGTGCGATTTAGAAGCATTCCCAAAGAAGTCAAAGGGCCTGAATTCACACCTGAGCCAAACCGCACTGCTCAGAAAACTGACAGGACTCTTTTTCAATTCGCATTAAATCTGCACTCCGGCTGCACCAGACATATGTGAACAGACACAACAGAAAGCACTGTTCTTTCACATGCCATGCAAATTGGATGCGGTTCAATATGCATTCAAATTTGCATATGTGTGAACCTAGCCTTAATGTGTGAATCAGGAAAATACCTCACTATGGCCACTAGATGGCACAGACTATCACACAAAATCATTACGCTCATGAGCACCATCTAGTGGTCATAATATGGTATGTCACCAATCATTTGCTCTTCAGAGAACATAAGAACATCTGATTTTTTTCCTCATTTGCACATAACAAATTTACATACAGTTTCAATAGACAAACTATGCAATTGTTTTATAAATATGCCCCTAAGAGTTCACATGCTTTTAAGTTGAAGTTACACATATACGTGTCCTAATTACTGATCAAATTGGGACTTCACCTGGAACAGAAAAATAAACCACTGTATTTTCTTTTAGAGGAAAGAGGCTAAATTATCTGTGAAGTATGTAGTGCTATAAACCAAGAAGAAATATGACATCTGCACTCAGAAAAAAAAAAAAGTAAAAGTAAAGCAGCTGGAAAGATTTGAAGATCACAAATCGGATAACACTATACATCTAATTGCAGCCCTCAAACAAATTGTCATAAAAAGTCCATAGAATAATGATAGCAATAATAAATGCAAAAGGTCCAAGGAGAGAATCCCAACACCGTCTTCAGTGTCATAAGCAATCAGCGCACCAGTACAGTGAGAGCCAAACTTTTTTGACCTCCTATTTATACAGTCAAAAGCGCTTTATTGGAGATCATATGCCAGATCTCCACCTTCACAATCTTGATTACAACCGGACACCACCTTGGACTTCCTAAAATAAAAAAAATCTGGACCATAGAATAGCCTGCTATGCCTTTAAAGGAGACCCTCTGGATACGCAGTGATCCGCTCTTTGTATATGGACTTTCTATGCAATTTGATATATAGGTTTGCAGTGCTCTCTCTCCTGGGGAAATTCCTCCATAGCTGTGCCCATGACAGTGGTTATATGGTTCAACTATGATAGGAAATCTTCCTCACAGAAACACAGACTGAGGAGCCTGTCAGAGTTTCTAATAATACCCCACTATATTCAAAACTAAACCTTTAGACCCCTTTCACACTGAGCCACCCCGGGCGTCGGCGGTAAAGCGGCGCTATTTTTAGCGCCGCTTCACCGTCGTTTTAGCAGCGCTATTCGGCCGTTAGCGGGGCGGTTCTAACCCCCCCCCCTTAACGGCTGAAAAGGGGTTAAATCCGCCCACAAAACACCACTGCAGCGGCGCTTTGCCGGCAGCATGGCGCTGCTGCCCCATTGTTTTCAATGGGTAGGAGCGGTTGAAGAGAGGTGTAGGACGCAGTGTATTTACCGCTCCTACACCGCTGCAAAGAAGCTGCTGGCAGGACTGTTTGTGACGCCCTGCCAGCGCAGCGCCCCAGTGTGAAAGCACTCTGGCTTTCACACTGGGTCTGCAGCTGAGGCTTTTTTTTTTCAGGCGATATTTTTAGCACTGTGGCGCCTGAAAAACGCCTCCAGTGTGAAAGGGGACTTAAGTTGAACTCCAGGCAAACTGCTAGGATGAAATACATACAGTATGTGGGAGCGGTTTAGTGTGCCAATGAATTTGTATTTCTGTCTATCCAGTAATGTCATTTACACAGCTTTGTCACACAGTACCATCCTGTCTTGCAGGGCAGGACTCTTCTCTGCTGTAGTTCAGTAACGCAGTACATGTAACAGTAAAAGTCTTGTCCTTACTCAAGGCTACGATTAAAGCCTGAATAAGAAGCAGCAGACTGATGAGTTCATCTCTCTGCGCTCTCCTCCTACCAGCATGTGATATGTCAACAAATGAGCACTGAAGAACAGACCGAATCCCTGTGCTGCTTCTCCCACTCCAATTCTGAGTTCCAGCAAGAGCCTGATACCAAGTTAAACTTAGATACTTATAATACTGCCATTAAAAGCGCTAATAAACCCAAAACCAAAAATGTAATCTATTGCCGGTTACCCATCATCAAATATGGTGGCTGCATTTGTTTTCTTTTTTAGTCCTTTTCCACCTGCTGATCTGGCAAGTAACATACTTAATTTGAGTGCCCTCACTCTGAATGAAGGAACACAGAGGCACCTTTGTACAGCAGCATTGTCAGTCTGGAGGGAGGGGGTGTTAGATATACTATCAGATTTAAATACACTAACAAATTGAAGCCAAACTCCAGCTAATACTTTATAAGCAGTTGCTGTTTTTCTTTTCCTTTTGGGATAAAGGTTTTACATAAATAAAATCTGATCATTGTAAGTTCCCCTATCAGTGGCAAATGATTTGTTTCACTTCTTCCCCTGCAACTGATACAATCTGCAAGAGAGCTTGTTCCTTTGAAAAACAACAGACTTAGTGGTCAGATCACCTGGTGAAAATAAAGGAAAGAAAGCCCAACAAGAAAATGAATGCAGCCATCACATCTTAGAATTGGTAAGGTGCAATATTATATAGTAAAAGTTTGCTTTTGGGTTTAATATTGCTTTAACCATTTCATCCCTAGAAGGTTTTACCCCCTTAACCCCCCTGGCGGTATTCCCGAGTCTGGCTCGGGGTGAATTTTCAGTACCAAAAGCGGTAACCCCGAGCCACACTCGGGATCGCATCGCAGGATCCAGGCAAAGTTACTTACCTTGTCCCCAGGATCCTGCAATGTCCTCCCGCTGTGTGTGCTTACCGTGTGCTCCGCTCGAACTATCACAGTGCCGAGCTCCGTTCCCTTACAGATTACATTACTGTATCAAATTAAGCAACGACAGCGACAAACTCTGCAACTGAGCAAAATTTCAGTGTTTTTGACTATATTACATTATTGAATCAATTTTATTATTATTATTTTATTATTTTTTATAATTATTTATAGTTATTTATAATATTATAATTAGGGTTGTCCCGATACCACTTTTTTAGGACCGAGTACAAGTACCGATACTTTTTTTCAAGTACTCGCCGATACCGATTACCGATACTTTTTTTTTATGTCACGTGAGTTTTTTTTTTTTTAACAATGCTTTCTTTTTTTTCGGGGGGGGGGGGGGGGGGTGAACGGTGTCTGTGTGTTTTTTTTTTTATTTACAATTTTTATTTTTTACAATAATAATTTTTTTATTCATTTTTGCAATATGTTTTTTTTTTTTTTTTAAATCAGCCCTGTTGGGGGGCTTTGGTGAGATATCAGGGGTCTTAACATACCCCTGATATCTCCCCCTTGAGACAGAGAAAGGGACAGAGGATAGAGATTCCCCAGTCCCTTTCTCTGCAGCCTCAGCTGCACTGAGAATGAATGGAGAAGACAGCGGCTCCTCTCCATTCATAAACTGACACATTGTAATCACAGGAGATTACAATGTTTCAGTTATGTGAATGGACAGAGTCAGCTGACTCTATCCATTCACAAAGGAAGGAGGAGGAGGACGGCGGACCGGAGGGGACGGCGGACCGGAGGGGACAGCGGAGAGGCAGAGGAACGGAGGAACGGAACGGAGGGGGACAGATAAGGAGAGGGGGACAGAGGAACGGAACGGAGGGAGACAGAGGAGAGGGGGACAGAGGAACGGAACGGAGGGAGACAGAGGAGAGGGGGACAGAGGAACGGAACGGAGGGAGACAGAGGAGAGGGGGACAGAGGAACGGAACGGAGGGAGACAGAGGAGAGGGGGACAGAGGAACGGAACGGAGGGAGACTGAGGAGAGGGGGACAGAGGAACGGAACGGAGGGAGACAGAGGAGAGGGGGACAGAGGAACGGAACGGAGGGAGACAGAGGAGAGGGGGACAGAGGAACGGAACGGAGGGAGACAGAGGAGAGGGGGACAGAGGAACAGAGGGGGCATGGAGAAGGATGCAGTGACAGTCAGCGGTGATCGCGTGGGGAAGTTACAAGCACCGATCACCGATGTATGTCACTGAAAGCCGCGGGGGGGAAGCTAGTAACTCCCCCACACGCCGATCACCGCTGACTGTCATAGTATCGGCGGAAGCATCGGGAGCATTTGCTCGAGTACAAGTACTTGGGCAAATGCTCGGTATCAGTGCCGATACCGATACTAGTATCGGTATCGGGACAACCCTAATTATAATTTATGATTTTGTGTTTTAAACTTTATCATACCCGGGATGTCTACTAGACTCTTGTTTGGACAGAGTTAAGTGTGTTGTTCTAAGAATTACAGGCCTACAATATAAAACACCAAATTTCAATGCAAAACATTGTACCGCTTTGAGCATCAAAAATCTGACATAATCATACTGCCAGGGAGGTTAAAGCGGAGTTCCCCTCAAAAGTCGAACTTCCGCTCATCTGATTCCTGCCCCCCCTCCGGTGCCACAATTGGCACCTTTCAGGGGGGAGGGGGGTGCAGATACCTGTATTAGACAGGTATCTGCACCCACTTCCGGGAATAGATTTCCGCGGGAGTCACGCCTCTTCCCGTACCCCCCCCGCTGTCTCCTGGGAAACACACAGGTCCCAGGAGATAGCGAGGACCACGTAGGACACGCAGCGCGACTCGCGCATGCGCAGTAGGGAACCGGGAAGTGAAGCCGCAACGCTTCACTTCCTTATTCCCTCACCGAGAATGGCGGCGGCAGTAGCCGAGAGCCGAGCTATTGCTGGACTCCTGGACAGGTAAGTGTCCGTTTATTAAAAGTCATCAGCTGCAGTATTTGTAGCTGCTGGCTTTTAATATTTTTTTTTCAGGTGGACTCCCTCTTTAATGACCAGACCCTTTTTTGTGATACGGCACTGCAACGCTCTGACAATTGCACGGTCGTGCAATGTTGTACCCAAACAAAAAAAAAGAGTGACAATATTGAAAAATATATAAAAAAATGAATTTATTCATGTTCAGGCCGGTATATATTATTCTACACATTTTTGGTAAAAAAAAAAAAACAAAAAACACAATAGGCGTATATTGATTGGTTTGCGCAAAAGTTATCGTGTCTACAAACTACGGGATCGATTTAGGGACTTTTATTTTTATTTATTGTTTTTACTGGTAATGGCGGCGATCTGCTATTTTTAGCGGGACTGCGACATTGCAGTGGACAAATCTGACCCCAAATTACACTTTTTGGGGACCAGTGACATTATTACATTGATCAGTGCTATGAAAATGTAAAAATAACACTGGCCAGAAAAGGGGTTAACACTAGGTGGGCGATCAAGGGGTTAAGTGTGTTCCCTCAGCGTGTTCTAACTGTAGGGGGGATGGGCTTACTGAAACATGACACGCTGCGGGAGCGTGCCTGTGGGACCCGCAGACTCAATGTCTGCTGGCGCCCCGCAATCCTGCGAACAGATGTACAGGTACGTGCCATTCTGCCGACGTATATTGGCGTGAGCCGGTCGGCAAGTGGTTAACCACATCCCCCCCTGGCTTATAGCAGAATGACAGCCGGGTAGGGGATCATTTATCCTAAGCATCATGACATCCAGCAGGATAAACGGCGTGCAGCACGGCAATTGGTAGTGCGGTGCATCGCTCTGACACACCGCATCTCCGATCTGGTTAGAGAGCTTATGATGTAGACACTTTACCATGTGATCAGCTTTGTCCAATCACAACATAACCAGGAAGTACCGTTAATTAGCTTTTTCTCTATTCGCGTTGACAAAGCATGGATAGAGAGACGATCAGCGGCTCTCTTGACGGGGGGGGGGGGGTCTGCGCTGATAATTAGCGCATCGATCATCAGTGCAGACCCATCAAGGATGCCCATCAGTGGTGCCTGTCGGTGCCGCCCATCAGTAGCACCCATGAGTGCCACCTATCAGTGAGGTCTTGTCAGTGCAGCCAAATCAGTGCCCGTCAGTGAAGGAGAAAATGTACTTAGCGAAGAAAAATTTTTTTTTTTTTCCTAAAATTTTCGGTCCTTTTAAATTTGATTAGCAAAATATAAAAACCCAGTGGTGATCAAATACCACCAAAAGACCCAGCCTGGTTATTTAACAATGAATAGAATTGAAAATCCAGCTGCACAGTGTTCATAATTGCATGCATACTAAATGATTTCAGTTGATTTACAAAAGGTAAGAGACTGTACTCTTATCAAATGTAAACATACATTTTTAAAGTGAAAATTCACTTTAGTCCTGCATTTAATCAACCCCTTATGTACTTGGTGTGGATGGCATATATCCATATTTATAAGATCTGGCTACACAAGTGCAGGTCCAAATCTCAACGGGGCCATTTATTCCCAAGCTGGGTTGTATCCAAATGACAAAAATATTTTTTATAGCTTGAAGAAGTGTAGTTGGTAATTGCATTTTATTATGGCAGCAATATGAACACTGCCTCTCCGATTAGCGCTAGTGAGTCACCATAAGAAGAAGAACTGAGCTCCATAGAAGTGGGAGGCACTGGGTGTAACTGTTCCAAACATCATTTAATTGATATTCACCAGCAGGAAAATTAATGACTATGCAACATTCATTAATACAAGTGCCCAAAATTATCTTTACATTCTAGTATACCCTTGTAAAATTCTGGCCTCTAATTTTACTTAATGAAATTCATTTTACAAGCATAAAGGGGAACTCGTGAAAACTGGAGCATACAGAATCAGCAGGGCAACCAGTTTGTGGCTGGACTGGACAAGCTGAAGGTAGAAGCTGATTGGTTACTATGCAAAGCTGCTCCAGATTCTGTCTGCCCCATTTTAGTAAAATCCCCCCCCCCCCCCCCCCCCGTCTTTTTATCAAAGGATAATGTCACTTTTTAGAAAAAAAATAATAAATTGACATTTTTTTTTGCAGGTAAAAAAATGTGCATCTTTTTTGAGCCTGTAATGCATTGCGCCAGTGATCAGCAGGACTCTGCCAGTGTATCTGTGTGCCTGTACATCCCGTACGGGCAAGCAGATACAATCTGACAGGAAGAATCTACCATGGAGCTCCACAGCACCGTGGTAGCTCATCGAGAGCTACAAGCCGACAGCTGCAAAGGATATTGGCGCTTGAAGTTTATTCACACGCAGAGCTGTGTGAATGAATGACGCGCCCGTGTGGGCGGAGCCCTGCACAGCTGTGCCGATTTCAGCACAGCGGTTGCAGCATTGGGAACATGTCACTTGATCCACCTTAACACCCCTTTCACACAGACTATTTTGGCTAAAAAAGCTTCCCATTAAAATCAATGGATGCTTTCACACTGGGGCAGTGCGCTGGCAGGGCAGTGAAAAAAAAGTCATGCAAGCAGCATCTTTGGAGCATGTTTGAAGCGCTTAAAAAAGCGTCTCAAACGCCCCTCTCCATTGAAATGAATGGGAAGCACTTCAAAAACGCTGTAAAATGCCTCAAAAGTGCCCGACGTTTTATGGGCAGTTTTTAAGCACCTCAGTGTGAAAGGGGTCTAAGAATGGGTGGAACATGTAACATGTTCCCAAAGGTTAACTTATCCTTTAGGCTTGGTTCACACTAGTGCAAATTGGATGTGGGTTTCTCTGCATCCAATTCGCATGACAGCAGACTGTGACCGGCTCTCAATGGAGCCGGTTCACACATCTCCGAGGCGGCTGCGGAACGAATTGCAGAGGTCCTATGCGTCTTTGGCACCATTTCAGGTCCTAAAATTCAAAATCTGGGCCAGATTCGTCCCTGAAACTGAGAACAAGGACGAACCGGACCCCGTCTGCAGTGTGAACCCAGCCTTAAAGGCCAACTTCACCCAAAACAGATATAGTAGTGTCGCATGAATGGTGGAAAGCAGGGCCGGTGCTACCACTAGGCAAACTAGGAGGCTGGTTTCCCTATTCTCAGTCTCTGTGCTATGAAAGTTTTTGGTGCTGTATTATAAATACCTCTGTAATAAAATGTTATAACCTCTAGTGGGCACTGCTGGGATAAAGCGTTCACATCTAAGGGGATGCCTCTGCTGCCTCTTACTCTGGCAGGAGCTCTGTAGTGTCATTATAGAGGCGCAGCACTAGAGGACATGTCCTGATGGAACGGAAGCAAACACCCCCTGCATGCCTCTATGATCAGTGCTCTCTACTGCAACCGCATGCTTCCTCTAGTGCCGGCTTCTGTCACACTGATGCTTGGGCCAAAAGGGGTGGATTCAGGGGCGGATTGATTGGATTAATGCTCGGGCAAAGGGGGTGGATTCGTGGGCGGAGCCAAGGGGGTGGCAAAATTAGGTTGCGCCTGGGGTGTCAAAAATCCTTGCACCAGCCCTGGTGGCAAGCTAAATCTCAGTCCAGCCTCTTAGAGTTTTTGGTGACATCACTGGTAAGATGCTGTCACCACAGTACCACACTTCTCCCAAATGCTAGCATGCATCATGCTTTGCAAATATATTTCCCATAGAGCAGAACAAAGCTGTGAGAGACTAAAAACTCCATACTGGAAGGGGCAGAAACATACATCACAGTGAGGGGAAACTTACATTGGCATCTCTGAGGCCTCTTTACAAAAACGTAGGGAAACAAGGGAGCAGCAGAAACGTGAGCTGCTGTTAATAGTGGCCAATTCTGAACACCTTTTACACAGGGATTAACAGACGATATACGACTGGTCACTATGGGCAACATTTCATTTGTTCCACTTTTGCTTACTGTAGTTATTTTATAGACAGACAATTTTGCAATAAGCAGAAATTGTGAGGCCAAATTACAAATAGACACCTTTTGTTAGCGGAAAGTTATTCCAATTGCTTGGCTTTTAAATCAGCAACATGCTTATATATTCCAGCTTGCAGCATCAAAAGAGATTGGCTGAATATAACAACAAAAACTGGGTAGCAGTGTGACGGACTCCAGCCACCCGGGCTGGGTATCTCCGCCAAGAAGCTGCCTCTCAAGCTCTGGAACACGAGACCAGTGAATCTGGCTATAGTTACCCCAAGAACTAAGCAACACCAGTTTTGGAGTAAACCAGAATAAGAACTATTTGAATAGCAGCACAAAGACATACACACAGAGGACAATCCCCCCTCCTTTGCATAATGACACAGGGCGGGGTAGACTTTACCTCCTCCAGTAACATGTAAGCCAATCCACATACACATGTACCAATGTGACGGAATCCAGACACCCTGACAGGGTATCTCTGCCAAGACTGCTTCCCAAACTCTGGAACACGAGATCAGTGAATCTGGCGATAGTTACCCCAAGAACTAGGCAACACCAGTTTTGGAGTCAACCAGAATAAGAAATATTTTAACAAGAATACGGGGCTTTTATACACTTGAGAAGGAGGTCACTCACTACATTAACGATGAGCCAAATATTTACCCAAAACATTGCACAATGGTTTAGCTAATGAGGTACAGGTGACTCATGGCTAATCCCATCAGTGGATCTTTAGCCAACTGGGTGAGTGCCCACCCAGACTATTACTATTCAGAGATTTCATTCCAGGTAAGACTTGCCGTCACCGAGCCCCTGAGTACAATACACAGTATTATGAGTATAAACACCTTCAGAAAATAGCAGACCTACTTACAATAAAAACACATTATGGCAGAGGGGCCCAGACAGGTGGCTTGCTGATGACATCAGCATATTTTAGTCTCACAGTGTGAAGCAGTCACTATTTTTAATGAGGCAATTAGGCCTCAATTATGGACCCCGGGCCTAGAATCCCAGAGTCTATTTCTTGGGGAGACATAGACTTGAATCCAAAAGTACCATTGCCCCAAGGGTCCCTGAGGCACATACCTCACAAAGAGTAGTGTTCCCTTAAATGCCAGGGCCCATAGTCGGTAAGCAAGAGGCTACCATTCAGTCCCCTCCAAAAGACTCTGTCCCAGGTGAGTCTATCACATTTCTCCCCCATCAAAAGTCGACCAAAAAGGTCCCAGACTACCAACTGTTCTTGACATGCTTTAGTTGGGCAGAGTGAACTCACACAGTCAGTCCATATGATCTCCATTCTAGGCTACAAGGAATAAGTATCATCAATAGGTTTGGGGCAGAGGCCCGGCTGCCAGCACTTCAGCTGGGTGTTTTTTTTATCATTCCATGGCTCAGTCTGTTGCTGGGCAGAGGGGCTGACTACCCTGGCTCCCTGGAACTGTGGGGGAGGGAAGGCAGTTTCCGCCACTCTGGCTGACTGTTGGGGAGGGAGGACGACAACCCCCTCTGCCTTCTCCTCCTGGATCTTGATCTGCTGCTGGGGAGTGACCACCACCTCCTCACCCTCGGTCTCCGAAACTGCGGTGGGTGTGGGGCAGAGTCTTGGACCCTCTGTCCAGTTGTCAGAGCTTCAGCTGGAGAAGTTTCTTGTAACTCCACTGATGCTGCTGGCTGGAAATCCCATGTCCCCGTCACTGTTGTGGGAGAAAGGCCAGCTGCCTCTTCTCTCAGAAAGCCTGAAGCTGCTGTTGGTGCTTGGCAGAGCTCAGTGATGTTCTGCCCTGATGCCAGCTGTTCTGCAGGGAAGTAAACTGAAAAGTCAGTGGCCTTGCACAACTCCTCCAGGGTCACAGATTGTTGCAGGAAGGAGGTCAGCAGTGCTATGCCTGGATGCGCGCTCTTCTGCTGAAGGCTCACTGGGTTGTTTCTCCTCATCGGACAAGTCTATTAAATAGCCAGTCTCTGGAACTGGTGTTTGGGGATAGAGGTTCACCATCTCTTCTCCCTGAAACCCAGGAGGGGTTACAGGTGCTGGGCAGAGGCTAGCAGAGCTCAGCCCTGTTAGCACTTTAGTTGGAATTTCAGTAAATGTTACATCCTTCAATGAAAAGTCAATTAACTCCATGCTTTCTGTAATCTGTGGCTGGAGAGGGTGGATGACCACCTCTTCTCCCAAGTCTTTGAACTGCTGCTGGGGAGTGACTGTCAACTTCTCACCCTGGGCCTCTGAAACTGCCATGGGTGTGGGGCAGTGGTCTTGGACCCTCTGTCCGGTTGTCAGCACTTTCGCTTTGGGGACAACAGCAATATCCGGAGTTTCCACTGCTGATTCTGGGGCATGCTGCTGAACATGTTTTAGCAGTTACCTGTATTCCCTTTCCAGGTGCTGTTATTTCCTTAGCAAATATTCCAGATCAGGTTTAAGCTCTGAGACCCCTACAAGACTGAGCATAGCCTCTCTGTATTCTTGCAGGTGCTCAAGGGTATGTTCCCCTTCATCACCAAAAAACATTTGTAAGGCTCTCCCATAGCAATCCAGGGCCACCAAAGTCATATCCCTCCGGAGAGCATTCTGTTGTCTCTCCTAAATATTCCTGCTCTGCGTGCCGTTGCAGAGCCCAATATCGATTGTCCATCTCCATCTCCTGCTGGACCAGCCTGTCCAACTCACTCACCCCATTGCTCCTAAGGGCCCCTCTCCCAGGAATGCCATCCTCAATTCCCGCTGGTCATTGACCTGTTGCTCTGGGGTTGAAAAGCACTTACCCTGGTGTATACCAGCGACTTGGAGAGCTCCCATCTAGAGCCCTACCCGAATCTGCTGCCTGAGCTCCAGGTATTTATCCGCAGACACAGTGCTGGAGTATGCTGAAAGGATGGACTGCAGCAGCCCCAGTAACTCTGTAAGGTCCAAATCTCTGCTGGGGTGACTGAAGTCTAATATCCTGATCTTGGATCCCGGTGGAGGTTTGGATGTCCTAGGAAGCATTCCACTGCTGCCAACCAAATATGATGAAATCCTGACACCGTGACTGGGTATCTCTGCCAAGACGTTGCTTCCCAAACTCTGGAACACGAGATCAGTGAATCTGGCTATAGTTACCCCAAGAACTAGGCAACACCAGTTTTGGAGTAAACCAGAATAAGAACTGCTTATTTGAACAAGAATACAGGCTTTTATACACTTGAGGAGGAGGTCACTCACCACTTTAAAAATTATCCAAATATTTACCCAAAACATCACATAATGGTTTAGCTAACGTGGTACAACTGACTAATGGCTAATCCCATCACAGAGGATCCTTAATTAGCCATCTGGGTGATTGCCCACCTAGACTATTACTATTTAGAGATTTCACTCCAGGTCAGACTTGCAGTCACCGAGCTCCTGAATACAATACACATACATAAAGGGTGAACAGCATATCCAGATTTTCTACTGCAAGCCATCCAGACAGACCCTGCTTGTGACTCCCCCGGTACAAAGGCTTTTGGAGGGGACTGAATGCTAGCCTCTTGCCTACTGACTATGGTCATGATATTATTATATTATACAAGATCAGAGGGCCCTGCTCGCTAGAATGTAAGCTCTAGTAAGCAGGGCCCTTGGATTCCTCTTGTACCAAATTGTAATGTAACTGTAACGTCTGCCATCATTTTGTTAAGCGCTGCACCAACTGTTGGCGCTATATAAACCCTGTATATCCTTTATAATAATAATTATGAGTATAAACACCTTCAGACAATAGCAATAGCAGGAAACCTACTTACAATAAAACACATTATGGCAGGGGAGGCCCAGACAGGTTGCTTGCTGACATCAGCATCTTTTAGTCTCACAGTGTGAAGCAGTCATTATTTTTTAGGTAATTGGGCCTTAATTACTGACGCCGGGCCTAGAGTCCCAGAGTCTGGGAGTAATGTTCCTTTTGATTCAAGTCAATTTCTCCCCAAGGGTCCCCTAGGCACATACCTCACAAAGAGTAGTGTTCCCTTAAATGCCAGGGCCCATAGTCAGTAGGCAAGAAGCTAGCATTCAGTCCCCTCCAAAAGCCTCTGTCCCAGGTGAGTCTATCACAAGCAGGGTCTGTCTGGATGGCTTGCAGTAGAAAATCTGGATATGCCGTTCACACTTACATACAAGTAAAAACAATAATAAAAATAAAATACCCTATTTATACTAACAAAGCATACTGGATGCCTATACCAGGCTGCAATTTAAAACCACCAACAAGCATTGCATTTACAGTCTCAATAAGGCATGACAAATGTTCTGTTCTTAGTTGTTAATTCAGTAGCCCATATTTTGTATTTCTAGAAATCTCTAGCAACACTGTAGATAAGGGAGATTCAGCTATAGCTAATAGCCCATTGTGTTGTGATTAGGGGTTTAACTTTTTTTTTTTTATCTAAACTTCTGCTTTTACTGCTTACCTGTCTTCTACTGCAGTAGCTCCAAGTAAGTGCATATCATCTTCTATGTCATCAAACACTCTGGCCAGTTTCTCTTCTCTCTCCAGCAAAGCCATTTTTGCGTCATTTAGCTGCTTATTAATTTTGTCATACTCCTCTTGAGTGAATTCTTTAAATGCCACACACAGGGTACGGTATCCAACCTAGAGGAGAAAAAAAAGGGGGGTTGGGGTTTTAGCGAGTAATCCTTCACTGGAACGTGACCACGTCAAGATTTTTGCCTGGAAGCATTTCAGGGATTCCTGGCAGCATCCCCTATGCAATCAGACTGAACCTAACCACTCCAGATTTAGGCGTTCCTACACCATGGTCTCCCTAAGTAATTTCTGGTGTTCTGTACACTGACTCTTCATCATCTATTCACAACAAGCATTTTCTCTCAAAAGTTACTGCAAGCTTCCTGCAGTTACTGCCCCCCCCCCCTTTCTATTTGTGCTCTGTAGAGTAGGGGTGTCCACCCTTTTGACCTTCCTGGACCACATTGAAAGAAAGGGCCACACATAAAATACACTAACAATAAGAATAGCTGATGGGCAGAAAAAGTTGGGCAGAACAGAAGTTAGCGATCACTGATATAGTACCTAAATCTGAGTAATAAAACTTACTTTTATAATAAAAAATTTTACAAAAAAAATGAAGAGGGCAACATAAAACAGGTGCAATATGTGACACTGTTTTTGAGAAATTAACGCATCAATATCTGGTTCAATAAATGGAATAGCAATTTTCAAGCTGCTCATATTTTGGTTTCAATTTTGCCCTTTGTGTGCTTCTCCCTTAAAATGTAAGGATATATAGGTTGCTGCCGAAAAATAACGTGAATAAGGAGTGATTGGGAAGAGTGGGATATTTGTCTTTGGTAAGATAAAATGTATAAAAGTGCAGTAAAGAGACACGGTCAATTTTTTTTTCCGCCCACATGTGTTCACCAAGTGTAAGTGCAGTTTTATGAGTTTGCGTTGGGCCACATTCACAGCTGTCATGGGCTGTAGGTTGGACACCCCTGGTGTAGAGTAATTAGCTTACCTATATGTACCCAACAAGAAAAATATGATTATTGTACTCACCCTAATATTTTCCTGGAATCCATTCAGATACAAAAGACGTCATCAACTGTCATGTTATATTGCAGCCTGCAGAAGGTCACTTATATACTTATTGTATGACAGTCCACAATAACCTCCCCTAAAATTAGCACAACTGAGTTTTGCAGCAAGTAGTACCAAGAGCTTAGTCAAACACAGAGGGCTGGGACTTGCGTCTCTTAATGAATTCAAAATAAAGGATAAGGTAAGTACAAAAAGAACGATTTTCTTTCTTGTCCACTGAGGGAAGCAAGAAGGCATCAAAATGTGGGGATGTTCAAAAGCAGTCGTCCTAGGGGTGGGTGGCAACAAACAACTAACAGGCCTAACAATCTGTGGACTGCCTACAGTTATAGAGTAACCTTAAGGACCTATGTCCGAACACCAGACAAGGCTGCTAAACCCCCCCCCCTCCCTCAGTAAGTGGAACATGGTAACAGAACAGTTAGAAAAAGGACAGGAAACTATGCTTGAAGAACAATCAGAAGGGTCACCTAACTGGTGAGGAATGTGTCAATATGTAATTGAAACACCAAACCATAGACCAAAAACCTGGCCAACCTAATCCATCCAAAAGGGTGGAACGAACAAGAATTTCCCAACAGGGAAAGACACAATCTGAGTAGTGTTCAAAAGGAATAAAGAGCTTCCTTTGAAAAATCAGGAATGGACAGAAAAACCTAGTACAATATCCTGGTTGAAGGAGGACCAGACTGCGCATATAGTTAGGCCCTAAGCCTCAACTCACTTGATTCCATAAGGATCAATAGGGACAAGAAGTTGCATAACTGGAATGACTGCCAGAGCAGACATTCACCTCAGAAAGATGAGAAAAAAACCCTGATGAGGACATAGGTAAAAAAAAAACACAGCAAGATCTCCTGCCCATCTTAGATGGTAGAAACATTAACAGACTGCGACTTTGTTCTATGGTATCAGGAGACTTGTTCCGGAAATAATGCTTGGATATTGAAGGAACCACCTGTTCTGGGACCCCAAAATGTAGAACAGGGAGGGAAAGATCCCTGATGACATGACTTTTTAGGAGGAACCTGAACCCCAACCTTCACCAACTGAATAACCAAGATGGGAATTACCTGTTCACCTTTGGTTAATAGTTTAATCTGCTTAGAGACTTGCTACACAACAGCAGAGACAAAGCCTCAGGTGGTCCTTAAATAGACTGAAATACAGGGAGCGTCTCAGAGGATGATCCTCACACACCATTCTCCTACAACAACTGAAAAGTGGGCAATTCCCTGGCCAAGGGACAAGGAGCCAATTGTAAGGAAGCTGTAGATTATACTTCTGCAGAACCATGCTGGTTTCGAGCAGCTTACAATATCCAGCCAAATCTTCAAACTATATTGAACCTTCAGGAAAATGCTGTCCACCAGGGTCCACATTGACTGCTTTCTCTACAGGTTATATAAGCGTCCCACAATGGGGATGCCATACAAAGGCACTAGTAGGAAATATATAGGCGTTCAGAGAGGTTTAACAAAGCGTGTCCGAAGTCATATTTTGAAGAAAGTGTAAACTAGCCCTTAAGAGCACACTGATTGTGAGGTAATCCATATAATCATGAGGCAATAGGATTTCAGATAACAGATGTCAGTAACTTAAGAAAGCACAGGACAAACATCCTCCAAACTGTTCGGGCTAGTTTACACTTGCTTCAAAACATGGCTTTGGACACGCTTCCTTAAAGCTCTCTGAACGCCAGTCAAAGCTCCTGCCACTAAATAAAATGGTTAGCTCACAGTCCTGTTTACACCTTGGTTTTGCTTGGTGCTTCGATGAGCCTTTGGTGGGGATTTAATGAGCCTTTGGTGGGGCTTTGATGAGCCTTTGGTGGGGCTTTGATGAGCCTTTGGTGGGGCTTTGATGAGCCTTTGGTGGGGCTTTGATGAGCCTTTGGTGGGGCTTTGATGAGCCTTTGGTGGGGCTTTGATGAGCCTTTGGTGGGGCTTTGATGAGCCTTTGGTGGGGCTTTGATGAGCCTTTGGTGGGGCTTTAAGGGAGCTCTGCCATAGATTTCTATGGAGGCTTTGAAGTAGCACTAAAGTTACATGGGGTATAATTTTTTGAAGCGAATCGGAAGAAAAGCAAAGCAAAAGCAAGGTGTAAACAGGACTGTAAGCTAATGGTTTTATTTAGTGAAAGGAGCTTTGATTAGCATTCAGAGAGCTTTAACAAAGCCTGTCCGAAGCTTTGTTTTGAAGCAAGTGTAAACTAGCTGTTAATGTGTGTTGAAGCTGAAGCAAGTGTAAATGAGCCCTTAGGGTGTGAGCTGGGGTCACCCTTTACAGTAGGATAATTCCCTCGGTGTTAAAATATCAAAAACAGCTGGCAGTCAGTGAGAGTCAAATGATCGGAGGTGAACAAAGTCACTTTAGATGGGCACAGCAGGAATGGACCAAAGATTGAAGTTCCACTTGGCTCTTCGCAAAGCAGGAGCAGCAGCAAGGAGAAGTTTCATTGATGCTGAATAGTGGAAATGAGTGTTGAACACACCTAACACACTCCACCCTGCCGATCACATCAGGGCTCAGTCCCTCAGCATTAATTCCTTATGCAGTAGGCTGGCAGAGAGCAGGATATGTAAAAGCAGACAGCGATAAAAACGTTAAAGTAGCACAGGGTAAGTTTTCAAAGTTAGGGCAAACACTAGAGGCAATGCCAAAGGCTCTGAAATTGGAAAGTGCTTTGTGGATAAATTGTAACCAGGACAGAGTCTGGAAAGTGCCCTATGTGGAACCCAGTGGCCAAAGTTCACTAAAAGGCTAGCCATGAAAACATCCAGTCCAGCAGAGTGCTGTCATAGCATTCTAAAATCCAAGCTGAGGATAGGCAGCTCCAGATAGCTGCATTTGTAAAGTCTAGCTCTGGAACCAAAGTATAGGGAAAACTAGATTGAAGAAAAAATGCTAACAAATAACTTTTCCAAACAGAGCTGAAATAAAGACATTTAACCTGCTAGGACACTGCTTGCAGGAGGGGCTATACTGGACTGCCATACAATTTTTTATTTGCCAGTGTCAACTCCTCTTATGGGTGGCAATATACCCAAAAAGTTGATAACTTCCCTTTTTCCTCAATGGCCAAGAAAGACAAACATATTACAGAGCAGAAAGAAAAATTCACCTGAAATATGCTAATAAAGTGGTATTAAACCCCAAACCAAAAATTGAATATATTGTGGCTTACCATTGGTTTTCTTTTATAGGCTTTTTTTCTACTCTGTTTTAACCTGATAACCTGGACAGTAACACACCTCCTGTATTAGAGTGCCCCCACTCTGGATGAATGAGAACAGGGGGCACCTTTGGATAGCAGCATTATCAGTCTGGGGGGAGGGAAGTGTTAGAGGGACTAGCAGATTTAAATACACTAACAAATTGAAGCCAAATTCCAGCCACATTCTAAGCAGTTTTAGCAACAGTTTTTTTTCCTATTGGGATAAAGGTTTTACATAAATTAATAAAAGTTGATCATTGTAAGCACCCCTCTCCGTGGTAAATGGTTTTCCTCATCCCTGTAACTGCTACATCTACAGGCAAGCTTGTTCTTTTGGAAAATGACAGACTTACAGGCCAGATCACCAGGTGAAAAGAAAGCCTAAAACGAACCCCAATACAACCACCACATCTAAGAATTGGTAAGCTGCAATACAATACCGCTATTACACTAAAATGCTACTCTAACAACGCAGCAGAGAAAATTGTATCAGGGTATTACTAGTCCCTGGTGACTGCATGCCTGATCTTTACAATCCTCCTACAATGTGAAAAGCAATCAAACATACAAAAAACAGAATGAGCACAAAAAAGTTTTTTATACTTGTGTGTTCAAAATACAAGGAAATACATGAAACATAGCAATTTTATACGGTCTATATTTTTGTCTTTCTTTCACAATCTGTTTAATTAGAATCATTTTTATTTAAAATGTCAAAACAGGTAGAACCTTTATTGCTTCATAGCAATTAAATAGATACCATAAGCATCCCTATATATCATTTTTAAGTGCAGATCTGAATTTGATTGGTTGATTAGGCTCCACAAACTGTTCTGAGAAAAGGAAGACCTCTTGTGTGAACAGAGATAAGCATGGATCCTGACAAATGTTTTTCTCTATATGACAGAGATGATAAATACAGCTGGTTTTGATCCACATGGGAGCATCTATAACAGCAGAATTCACTAAAAGCTGAATGTCTACAATTACAACTGTGTATACTACATTCATTTCCTATAGAGTAACACAGACTGTAACAAAAAAGGTCAACTTTTTGTACCTAAATGGTTTGTGCTGCTCCAATTAGTTTACGCATTCAGATTTTTCATATTTTGTCAGAATAAATAGGGGCAATGGACAATACAAACAGCTCTTATGTTTAGATAAAAGTAGGCTATCAATTAGCAGGATGCTGGAGTGGAATGGGATGGCAGGATGCTACTAGCAGCCAATTCAATTTTAACTGCCAATTCCTAGTGTAGCTTAGAAAAGAAAGATATCTAGTTGTAATGGACAACAATTGCACTTTTCCTTTCTTCACTTTAACTTGTCCTGCCTTAAAGCGGTAGTAAACCCGCTGACACTTTTTTTGTTTCTTATACCCCTGTAAGGCAAAAGGCATAATGAGCTAGTATGCACCGCATACTAGCTCATGATGAAATACTTACCTTGGAACGAGGCGTCGGTATCTCACCTGGTCCACGCCGAGGTAGCTGATATGTTGCCTCGGCGTGTCTTCTGGGTATCGCGGCTCCTGCGCTGTGAGTGGCTGGAGCCGCGATGTCGTCATTCCCGCGCATGCGTGCGGGAGTCTTTTTTCCGGCAAGGTTCTGCATCTGCCGGGCTTTCAGCCAAGAATCCCCTGTGCGCATGCGCCGCTGCAGTCAGCGGCTCATTGCAAGGGGAATATCTCCTAAGCCGTACAGGTTTAGTAGATTTTTTTTTACCTACAGGTCAGCCTTATTATAGGCTTACCTGTAGGTAAAAGTTAAAAATTTGACTATACAACTTTAATGAGCGCACCAAGTCCCAGTGAACTGATTAATACCTTAGGCATAGACAGCTGCCTCCACCGCAGTCCACTTTGTTTCTACAAATAAATTCACACATTTACTACATAAAGGCAATGCAGTGTGAAAGCTGAATTTCATTCTCTCAAACATTGACCAATTTTAATTCTCATGCTGTCAACATTAGTAAATAGATAAAAAAGCATATTAGATTTGATTTACTTGTTTGAAACCTTTTTTTACATTTCCCAGTTACTTGCTGGTTTCCAGGCCTAAGAAAATAATGTCAAATAACGTCCCAGGAGGAGGGGTTTCTCAGCTAAGCACGTCCTTCTGCCTACCATACCTGAGTTAAGGGCAGATGGATTCCAGAAAATAAATGCTACATAAATTATCTCCCCTTACTAAAGATGGCCATGGGCAGAAATTCCTGGGGGGGGGGATGATTTTCAAAGGGATTTCTCAGCAAAACGAAGCATGAAGACATGGATGGACTGGTGAGTTTGCTCTGAATATCAAAAATGAATTAAACAGGGGTTTTGGTGCTCATATGCAGTGTAGTTCAGCTTTAATATCCATAAGCTAGGGGTGTGGCCTGACTATGGAGGAGTGAGGACGTACATCTCCTCAGCTCCGTGTCCACCGCTGCTTCATCATCAGCACGCAGGGACGATCTCACCCCCAAACTGCATAAAACATACCCCAGGGACGGTGTGCACTCTCCCAGCAGTCGAGGGTGGACAGGACCCGGCAGAAGCAACTCGAGGATTTCTTCAGCGGGACCCGCGGATCAGGACATGAGGCTTCCAAGATGGCGCCAACACTGAAAGCTTCTAAGGCTGCAAAGGCTGCACAGCGAGCCCCAGCCCAGGAGCAGCAACTCATGGCAACCCAGATCCCCTCTCCGCGGTTGGTGAGTGACTCTGCCCCCCACAGTCTCCCCAGGAACCTCGGCCTCACATGACAGGGGCTCTGACATGGCAGACCTCTTAGGGGATGAGGACATTAAGCGCCATATCTGGTCTCTCCCCTCCCGGGAAGACCTAGAGAAATTTACCACCAGGGTGGAGAAGGCCTTTAGGGAGGACATAGCCCAGCTAAAGTTTGACACCAATCAACTGGGGCCTGGATAGAAACCTTGGAACAGAGATTTAATGAGGTCCTACCTGCCACCTCTCTACGCTCCAGGACAAATGCAACACCCAAGATCAGAAAATTGAGACTTTATTGTGTCAGTTGGATGACTTTGAGAACCGCAGCCGGCAGGCAAATATTCGCATTCGCGGCCTGCCGGAAGCCACGGCCCCTAAAGACATTTGTCCCTACACAAGAGGATATATTCCGAGAAATCCTAGGGTTGCCTGCTACAGCGCCCATTGAGATTTATCGCGCCCACAGGGCAATCAGGCCTCCTTCCCAAAATGTGGATAACCCTAGGAATGTAATTTGTAAACTTCACAAGTATACGCCTGAGGACCGTATTATGCATAAAATGCGTGGGAAACCATACTTTGAATTTGATGAAGCGTATCCTTTTTCTTTTACCAGGACATTTCCAGGCGTACCCTCATGCAGCGCAGAGCACTCAGCCCCCTGCTAGAGGCCATCCAAAAGGCAGGCCTGCCTTACCACTGGGGCTTCCCCTTCTACCTACAGGTAACCAAAGATGGCAGACAAGTTACGCTGCATAATAAGGATGACCTCCCACACTTCCTGACCTCCCTGGGGCTGGAATCAGTTGACTTTTCTGACTAGAGGGGATCACAGGATCACCCCCTCATTCAACTCCCTCAGCCCTGGCTTCCAGCCAAGCGCAAAAGTCGCAAGAGAGACTGTCGATGTCCGCCCTCTGCCTCTCCCCCGAGCCCAGCGTCTCCAAGAGACTGAAAAGACACTCTCCTAAAATTCTCTCCCTAAATGTTTTCTTCTTTTTTGTCCCTGAGAGTGGACTTGACCCTCAGGAGCTGCCCCCCGTCTTGGGACTGGAACTACACTCCACCACACCATGTGCCTTTAAGTGTATCCCCAGCGAAATACATGGCACTACAAGTCAAACGAATTGTGAGCTAACTTGTTGCCTTTTGGAGGTGGCCTGAGGCTTGGTTCCCTGTCTATCACATCCCTCAGTTGCTGCCCTTGCTCTAGACCAGGCATGTCCAAAGTCCAGCCCGCGGGCCAATCGCGGCCCACATTCTGGCTTCAGAGGGCCCGCCTGGTAATTTTGACATATATATATATCTTTTGTTGCCCCCAACGAACCGCCGGGGGCCACAAAAGATAGATATGCTGGCTGCTTTGGAGGGGGCGGGACGAGTGCCATGCATACAGGAGAGGAGTATTTCCTGTTTACACAGCGTCCTGTGTAAAAGGAAGTCCCGTCTCCTGCGCTGCCATTGGACTACTGTTTTGTCCATCGTAAGAGGCGGGACTTTCAATTAAAGAGGCAGCCGATAAAAGCAGGAGTTTCTCCTGTATATCTGTTGGTGCTCGTCCCGCCCCCTCCCTGTCTCCTCCAAGGCTGCAGATGGACATGAATCAGGCTGCACTGAAGGCAATGGTGAGTCTGCATTCATGGCAATGGAGTGAGTGCTGCATTCATGGCAATACGGTGGGGGCTGCATTCATGGCAATACGGTGGGGGCTGCATTGATGGGCACTGACCCTTATTTTGCTTCACAGTTCGTTATTTAACATTTACAATTTTTTTTCCCTGAAACTTCCTTTTTAAAGTTAAGGTGCGTGTTATAAGCCAATAAATACGGTATATCCAAATAACACGCCCAAGCTCATCTATTCACCACACACAGCACAAAGGCAAGAGAATTCTTGTTGGGCAGTGTATTAGTGCTCGGACGAACACACTTAGACCGAATTTTAATGGTTTAAAGAATGTCAGGCAAAATGGTCGGCCCTCACGCATGTTCACTTCATCAAATGTGGCCCTCTTTAAAAAAAAAGTTTGGACACCCCTGCTCTAGACAGAACCCCTCAGTTACGCTGCAGTGTGCTCTCCCCCGTCATCAAGCAGGTGCGGTGGTGGACAGGGGCTGAACCTCACAGCCTTCCCTCTCATGTTGGCCCACGTTCCCCACGTAGGCCATACCTTACTGGGTATATTTCCCTTTTGGGGTATGGGGTTGGGGGGCTTCTCCCTAGTGGAGTTGCGCCCGGCACCCGCCTCCCAAGTGTTTTTCGTAATGTGGTACTACCAATGATATGTTAATGTTTATTTCTGCCATTTCTCCATGTTTCTTCTTCTCTTCCGCTCGTTTCCTCTCTCTTGCTCCATGATTCTTCACAGGAACTGCCTCTTGCTCCACCTCTCATGCTGTGCCCACCATTGTCGCACACGACTTACCCGCCCTCTAGATCCCCTATGGCGTCTTAAGGTAACTTCCTACAATGTACGTAGTCTCTCTTCTCCATGCAAGCGGAGCAAGCTGTGGTGGGAATTGAAGCAGGTAGGGGCACAGGTGGTCTTCTGCAGGAGACACACTTCACCCCCCAATCGATGCCCAAGCTGCCTACTCACCTGTATAGCCAGTGGTTTTTGAGCAACTCACCGGGTGCAAAATCCAGGGGCATGCCCATTGCAATACACAAGTCTTGTCCTTTCCAGGCCACTGGGAACAGAGTGGACCCCCAGGGCAGGTACGTTTTCTTAAAGGGGACTATCGCGGGTCAGAAGTTCACATTTTCTACTATTTACACCCCTAACACTAACCAACTTACCTTTATAGACAAAACCCTAGATAGCTTGGCAGAATTCAGAGAGGGCTCTTTGATTTTGGGGAGGCGACTTCAATGTTAGTCCAGACCCAGTGCTTGACACATCGCACAGGCGTCCCTCTCACTCCCACGCTTTCCTCAAGCACTTTCGCAGATCCCTACAAAAACACCTTCTGATAGACAGCTGGTGAGTACTTCACCCCTCAGATAGGGACTATAGCTGCTACTTGAAGATACATGATGTCTATACCCGTATAGATCTCCTCTGTGTAGACCACCCGATCCTGGAGCTGTTGCAGGCTTCGTCCATCAAGAATATAACTAACTATCTCGGACCATGCCCCAGTGACAGCCATGCTAGCATTGTTGTCTGGCAATCATAGAGCTTGGCCGTGGCGACTGAATGAGTCCATTGGACGATGCTGCAATGTTTTCAAGAGTTATGGATGTTCTGGCCCATTACTTCAAAGAGAATAACACAGAGGGTATTAGTAAGGGGGTTCAATGGGAGGGTCATAAGGTGGTGGCGAGGGGGGAGCTGATCTCTTTGGGCTCCAAGCTCAAGAAAGCCCGTCAAGCTGACTGCCACAGAGTACTTCAGGCCATCCAACAGATGGAACTTTGGCATAGACATGGCAGAGACCCAGGGGCTCGGATGAAACTGACTGAACTGAGAGAACTATTCTTACGCCTACTAGATTGACAGGCACGTAAACAACTACGTTACATGTTGCAAAAATATTACGAGCACAGTAATAAATGTGGCCAAATGCTTGCAAGGGCTCTCAGGAAGAAACGTGCACTGATGTATATACATAAGTTGTGCCTATCTTCTGGTGAGTTCTCGGTCAGGTCCTCTCAAATCGCCTCTGGGTTTCGTGATTATTATGCCGCCCTTTATAACTTAGGCTCTGACCAGACCCCAGATGCTCAGACAGCGAAATTGACTGCCATTCAAGCTTACTTAACCGCTTCTGGCCTTCCCCCGCTGACTGATGAACAGTGCTCAACTTTAGAGTCCCCCGACTACTGAGATCAACGGTGAAGTCCATGCCCAACAGGAAGAGCCCTGGCCCTAATGGGTTCACCAAAGCATACTACAGGTTATTCCTACCCCTGCTGTTGGAATTGATGTGTAGCTACTTCAATTCTATAGCAGATGGCATCCAAATTCACCCAGAGGCACTGGTGGCTCACATTTCATTGATCCTCAAAGATGGGAAAGACCCTACTATGCCCCAAAGTTACAGACTCATAGCTCTCCTTAACATGGATATAAATGTTAGCAAATATACTTGCGACCAGACTAAAACAACTTATACCACTTATCGTTCACCCTGACCATACAGGGTTCATTACGGGTCAGGAGGCTAGAGACAACACCATTAGGGTGATGCAGCTTATCCACTGGGCATGTACCTCCCTGGACCACCCGCCCTACATGATCTTGTATACCGACGCGGAAAAAGCGTTTGGTTGGGTCGACTGGACCTATCTACGAGCAGTGTTAGAGACCCTGGGAATACGAACGCATATGCCGACGTGGATCAAATGATCGTGCGCAAGTCAAGGTCAGTGGACTCCTCTCCCCCAGATTCTCGATCAGGAATAGCACGAGACAGGGGTGCCTCCTCTCACCCATTCTTTTCGCCCTGGTGATTGAACTCTTTCTACACACTGTGCGGCGAATGTGGATATCAAGGGTTCGAAGATTGGTAATGCAGGGCACTAGCTCTCGGCGTATGCCGATGACATGCTATTCCACCTCACAGATCCCCTGCTCTCATTGCCTAACCTGATGAGAGAACTCCAACATTTTGGGACACTTTCTAACTTTAAAATTAACTACACAAAATCTGAGATACTACCTATTCAATTACCGCCCCTCCCTGGCTAATAGGTTAAAAGGGGCCTTCCTGTTCACTTGGGCTAGGTCATCTCTAAAATATTTAGGCATTCAGCTGAAGGATAGATTTGACACTTTATACATGGCCAATTACCCCCCTTTGTTAGCAACAGTGAAAAAGGACCTTGCCCACTGGACTAAGACAGCCTTCACCTGGTTGGGGCGAGTCAACATTATAAAAATGAATATCCTTCCACAAAACCTGTTTTACATGCAGATGATACCTGTCCCCTTGCCTAGAGGTTTTTTCACCCATATGTCCAGTATACTATCAGGCTTTGTCTGGAACAAGCGGAGACCACGGATCACGCTTAGAATGCTGAGCTGCCCAAGAGTGGCAGGAGGTCTAGGCCTACCAGACATTCAGGGGTATTATAGGGCAATCGTCCTCCAGAGGATACTTCCACACTCAGTCTAAACTCTGGGTCTCCCTGGATCTGGGACCTAATGTCCTCCCAAAAGGGTCTAATCACCAGGCAATCCCACCAGATATGCAAGAGTGTGCTCCTGTGTCCACAGCCCCTTCAGCACCGGTCCAAAGTAGATGGATATATTAATGCTAAATCTGCCGGTAAGCGGTACCAATGTGAACATCTTATAGTTCATTTCCTGGGTTTTGGAATCAATAGAGCTAGAAGTTAGTTGGTAGAGTTGGGCTGGGGTGAAGACGGGCCCCAAATCCCATTCCTAGGTCCGGATATATGTGGGCTTAGCTTTGGAAGCAGCAGAGCCTATCAGTTGGATAGAGATCGGAGACAATATGCGGGATCGGTTCCTCTACTATAAAAAGGTGTTTGTCCCGTAAGGTCTCAAAGGGCAGCAATTTACTGTTCTGCGGAAGCTTACCACAGCTGGCATTACTATCATCCACCCAGGGACCAAAAAATAGGATTTATTAAAAACAGCTTACCTGTAAAATCCTTTTCTTTCGAAGGACATCACGGGACACAGAGCCACAGTAATTACTGATGGGTTATATAGGTATCACTGGTGATTGGACACTGGCACACCCTATCAGGAAGTTCAACCCCCTATATAATCCCTCCCCCTTGCAGAGATACCTCAGTTTTGTAGCCAAGCAATATAGTGTATTAGAAGAGGGGCGGGACCTCTGTGTCCCGTGATGTCCTTCGAAAGAAAAGGATTTTACAGGTAAGCAGTTTTAAAAAATCCTATTTTCTTTCTCGAACATCACGGGACACAGAGCCACAGTAATTACTGATGGGATGTCACAGAGCAATGCTACCGGGGGGGGGGGGGGACTACGACCAAGTAGGGTGCAATCAGACCTGAGGACCCTGTACCACTGCCTGCAGCACACTACGCCCAAAGGCGATATCCTCATGCCTTCTCACATCCACCTGATAAAATCTGGTGAATGTAAGGACTGAAGACCAGGTTGCGGCCTTGCAGATTTGAGCCATAGAGGCCCGGTGATGCACTGCCCAAGAAGCACCAATAGCCCTTGTGGAATGTGCCCTGATCTGAAACGGAGGAATCTTCTGTTTCAAACCGTAAGCTTGAATGATCAATTGTCAAATCCATTTAGTAATGGTAGCTTTTGACGCTGCCTGTCCTCTATTGGGACCCTCTGGCAGCACAAATAAAACATCCGTCTTGCGGATCTGAGCAGTTGCCCCGAGATAGGCCTTAACTGCTCTTACTACATCCAACGAATGTAGAGATCTCTCTCCCGGAGAACAGGGATCTGGAAAAAAGGAAGGTAGAACAATGTCTTGGTTTAAATGAAAATCAGAAACCACCTTCGGTAAAAAACTAGGATGAGGGCGTAGTACCACTCTATCCTTGTGTATAATCAAATAAGGCTCCTTACAGGAAAGAGCTGCTAATTCTGATACTCTTCTAGCAGAAGAGATGGCCACCAGAAAAATTAACTTCCTTGTCAACAAGACCAAAGGAATCTGACTTATTGGTTCAAAAGGCTGTTCCTGTAACACAGCCAGGACCAAGTTCAAGTCCCAGGGGTTTAGGGGCGCCCTAACCGGAGGATTAAGACGCATCACCCCCTGCATAAAGCTTCGGACTAAAGAATGCGACGCAAGTGGCCGCTGAAATAATACTGATAAAGCAGAGACCTGGCCCTTGATGGTACTCAAGGCCAGCTTCATCTCCTAATTGTAGAAAGTCAAGGATTCTACCTATGACATATTTCCTGGGATGCCAACCTCTGGATTCACACCAGGATACATAAGCTTTCCAGACTCTATGATAAATCATCCTGGAAGCTGGCTTCCTTGCATTGATCAAGGTAGATATGACAGGACCTGAGAGCCCACGACTCTTCAGAACGTGGGTCTCAATAGCCAAACCGTCAAATTTAGCGTTTGTAAGGCAGGATGGAACACTGGACCTTGAGATAACAGGTCTGGGCGTACCGGTAGGGTCCACGGGGAACCTACCGTCATCCTTACTATTTCTGCATACCAAGTCCTTCTGGGCCAAGCGGGGGCCACCAGAAGTACCGACTTCCTTTCCTGCCTGATCCTGCAAAGGAGTCGTGGTAGTAGCAGAATAGGCGGGAATGCGTAAATCAGTGAGAACTGATGCCATGGAATCACCAACGCATCCGTCCCGCATGCAAGAGGATCTTTCGTCCTTGCCACGAATCTGTCTATCTTTTTTATTGAATCGGGATGCAAAGAGATCTACATCTGGAACCCCCCATCTTAGGCATATGGCCCAAAAGACGTCGGGATGCAGAGACCATTCCCCTGGAAGCAACTGCTGGCGACTTAGATAGTCCGCCTGCCAATTCTCTATTCCCGGGATGAAAACTGCCGATATGCATGGCACATGCATCTCTGCCCAGACTAAGATCTGGTTCACCTCCTTTTGAGCAGCTCGGCTCCGGGTGCTTCCCTGATGATTGACATAAGCCACTGCTGTGGCATTGTCGGACTGGATCCTGACCGGACAACCCTGTAGCCTGATAGTCCAGGCTTTTAGAGCTAGATGTATCGCCCAGATCTCCAGAATGTTGATGGGTAAGGTCCTCTCTGTCTTGGACCATACCCCTTGGACCGCAGCCTGTTGCAGAACTGCTCCCCAACCTGACAGACTGGCATCTGTTGTTACCACCGCCCAGGTAACCGGCAGAAAGGATTTCCCCTTCTGCAGGTTTTCGGGTATGAGCCACCAATTGAGGCTCTGACGCACCGCATGCGACAGATGCATCGGAAAGGCTAATGCCTGAACTTTCTTGTTCCAGGTCGACAGAATACTGTGTTGAAGCATTCTTGAGTGAAACTGAGCATAGGAAACTGCTTCGAATGAAGACACCATCTTCCCTAGTAGCCTCATACAAAGGCGGACAGAGGGACCCTTCTTGGTCCTTACTGCCAGAATCAGCTCTCTTAAAGCAGCGATCTTTGCCTGGGGTAGAAATATTTTCTCCTGGCTTGTTTTTATAATCAGACCTAAATACTCCAGTCTTCTTACTGGTTTTAGGAAAGACTTTTCTAAGTTGAGGATCCAACCCAGGTGTTCTAGATACCTGACTGTGGTCCTCAAGTTTCCATTCAAAGAGGCTACCGACCGGTCTATCAAGAGCAGGTCGTCTAGGTATGCTATGACAGCTATACCCTGAGGCCTTAATCTGGCCAAAGGAGGAGCCAAGATCTTTGTGAACACTCAAGGTGCAGTGGCTATCCCAAAAGGCAGAGCCACAAACTGGAAATGGCGCCCTCCTACCTCGAAGCGCAGAAACTTCTGATGAGCAGGAAAAATGGGCACATGCAGATATGCATCTCTGATGTCTATTGATGCCAGAAATTCTCCTCCCTGCAGGGTGGGAACTACTGTTCGAATTGATTCCATGCGGAAGGATTGAATCCTTAGGAATCGGTTCAGATCCCTTAAATCCAGAATGGGCCTGACATCCCCATTTGGCTTTTGGACCGTAAAAAGGTTGGAATAAAAGCCCAATCCCTGGTCCTTTGCGGGAACTATCATGGGGAAAGAGTCAGTTTGAAAGAGGGACGCTTACTCTTCTTCTTGACAGGTAAGAGGGTGCTTTTCCCACAAGAGATTCTCTTGATATAGTTATCCAAGTCCTCTCCAAACAACCTTGCACCACGAAATGGAAACCCAGCCAGTAGCTTCTTACATGGTGCTTCGGCTGACCAATTTTTCAACCATAGGATTCTACGTATATGCACCAACCCCAGTGAAAGACGGGAGGTTTGCACGATAGAATCTCTAATGGCGGCGTGATGACGTAGTGTGCGTCACGGAGGGAGGGAGGAGAGCGTGTCACCCGGAGGAGGAAGCGGGCTCTCCCAGGATCTCCGCTGTATGCGACCCCTCCCCAAACAGATGAGCCGCGTGGAGAGGGCTATGCACGGCCCCAGAAAAGGAAGGAAGACCCCCTGAAGTCGCTGTGGAGCGACCCTGTAAGGAGGAGAAAGTGAACGAGCCTCCGCATAGCTACCGAGCGATCCCCGCGAGGAAGAAGGGAAGTGACTGGGCTGATAAGCCCAGAGGTGGACGGTGATCGTGGGTGCTCGGGTTGATCTGTGGTTCCCCCCCCTGTACCTGTACTCCCCAGGCGAGAAACCAGATAGAATGAAGTGTGCTCAATAACGAATATCCGTTGCCCAGGACTCTGGTAAAGTACAAACAAACTTCCTTTCTTGTCTCTTCTACCGTGTTGATACTGATGCAGAAGGTAATGAAGGTAATGAGATACAATACTGCCCTGCGGAGTTTAAAAGGGAAATCTGTATGCATCTAAAAATTGAATGGTGTGATAGGCTGTACAGTGATTTATGTCGTGGAAAATGTGGTGAAAAGGAGAAGAATATTAGCGACAAGGAATCTTTGGCATACACTCCATTTAAAAACATTAAAACGCTTAGAAACATCAGACAGATTTCATGGCCGGTCGGTAAGGAGTAATGTAATAACGCCATATATCTGAAGGGGGGATTAAAAGAGGTTGGATGTGAGAAGAGGTCCACTGTCCCCCTTCCTGGTATAAAACTGCAATCTCCGGATCCACTGTGACCCCTGTAAGGAGTAGAAACAGGCTCAGTAGGAAACAAGGCCTTTAAGAGACCACCCGGGGGTCAAATATACCCCCCTCCCTCACCTTTTTCCCCCCCCACCCCTCCAGTGGCCTCTCCCACGGGGGGAGGTGGTAGGTTGAATTAAAGCTGGGGAAACAAACAGGAGGGGCAAGAAAGAAGGGAACAATGAATAAAGCAGCAGCTAAGTCAGGAAAAGGAGGAGTACCCAAAACCCCGAAGGACAAGACTACGGGTAGTACAATACAACAATACATGTCCCAAGGTGCCAGTCCAAGAGGGGGAGACCCAGAGGCCCAAGGAGGATCAAGGTCTGGGAGTAAAGGGGGAACCCCAAATAAAGGGGAAGAGAGGAAGGCGCAATCAGGAGAGAATTCCTTAATAGAAGGAGAAATGGAAATGAGCAGAAGGGAAGAGAGAAGAACAAGTACCCAGATGATTTCTAAAGAGGAATTGAGTAATATGCTCCAGAAAATGGAGAATGCCATAAAAGTAGAAATAGGCCTGGTGAGAGCAGACCTGGGAAGCCTCTTAGAAAGAGTGGAAATAACGGGAAAAAAATGATGAACTAGATCTGGAGTTGAGGAATCTTAAAGAGCAATTAAAAATAGCTAGACAAAACCAGAAGATAATTCTCTATAAGATCGAGGATCAGGAAAATCGTGATAGAAGGCAGAATTTAAGACTCCGCTTTGTCCCAGAAAATAAAGGAGAATATCTTAGGAAGATAGCCTCTGCAATTTTGGGCCCACTCCTGGGAGAGGACGCTGGAGAATTCCCCAAGATAGAAAGGATACACCGAGTTGGAAGATTATATAATAATGATCCCCAGAGGCCCCGCGATGTGATAATCAGATTTAGATTTTTTGAAGATAAAGTAGCAATTCTATCTAAATTGAGAATTAAACCCCCCCTAAATTTTGAAGGATCCGAGATTCAGGTGTATACTGATCTTGCACCTGAAACGCTAGCCAGGAGAAAACTTCTGAAACCTCTATTGGACCTGATGAGAGGTCAGAACATAAAATACAGCTGGGGGTTCCCGGCTTGTCTAATGGGATATAGGGATGGAAGGTCAGCAAGATTAAGATTCCCTGAAGAATTGAAGGACTTCTGTGATAAACTGAATATACAAGTGCCAAAATTGCCGGGCTGGGAGGAAGAGTAATCTGGACTCGCTTGGGGGGGGGAGGGTTGGGGAGTGGGGGAGAAGCATGAGAGGGTGTAGAGTGATAAGGGGAAGAAAAGGGGGGATAAAGGGAACTATGGAAGGCTTGTCGGGGAGAGGGGTGAGCGGTGGAGAGGAATGGGGGAGGAGCTAACGTGGACGCCGGTTCACCCCTTCCTGTTAATACCATCATACAGGAAGGGGTGAGAGGCACGCTCAAAGTCCCACCTCAAAATAGGAGATTCACATCGCTCTATGGTATCCATAGCGCCTGGTGAATGGGGGGCCAAAAGGTGGCCGGGGGGAGGGGGGAGGGGGGAGGGATGGGAGAGAGGGAGGGAGGAGGGGGGGAGGGGGGGAAAGGGAGGCTGTGCACTGGGTTAAAAAAAATCTAAGGTTAATACAGTAAAGGAAGTTCAACATAAGAGATATGTAATGAGATGAGGAAGCTAAATTTTGTGACCTACAATGTCAAAGGTCTTAACACGCCTAGGAAACGACATAAGATTCTGGAGGAGCTGGGGAGATATAGAGCAGATGTGGTTTCTCTTCAAGAAACCCATCTGACGTATGGTTCTAACATTAAGCTGTGGTCAAAAGCTTTTCCAAGTTGGTTTTATGGGGACTCACTCACTAAAAGGGCAAGGGGAGTGGCAATAGGAATAGCAAAAGGGGTGAATTTTAAAGAGGAGGAGAGATTAACTGACCCAGGGGGAAGATATATCTTTTTGAAAGGTTCCTTAGAGGGATGGGAATGTACATTGGCCAATGTATATGCGCCAAACAGGGAGGCTAGTGGTTTTTTAATAAATACATTGGAAAAATTAATGGAGTTTAAAAAGGGGGGTCTGGTCCTGATGGGGGACCTAAACCTTTGTATAGATCCAGTGGTAGATAGTACGTCACGTGCGCTGGGGAAGATGAACGGGAGTCTGAGAAAGTTACAACGGAAGTTCCATTCCTGTCAGTTGGTGGATGTATGGAGGATCATGAATCCTAATCGGAAGGATTACTCGTTCTACTCCCCAGTGCACGGGACGTACTCTAGGATTGACTATATCTGGATTGAGCATTCACTCCTTGATAGAGCCATAGAATCTAAGATAGGGACCATAACACTGTCAGATCATGCTCCAGTTAATATGGGATTGTATGTCTCTAATGCCCAAAGAGTTCCATCAGCGTGGAGATTAGATGAAGACCTAATACAGGATGAAACAAACTCAAGAATAGTAGAACAAGAATTAAAACAATATTTTCTAACAAATGATACAGGAGAGATTTCCGGGTCCTCCCTGTGGGAGGCCCATAAGGCCTATATTAGGGGGATCTTACTAAAACTGTGAGTAAAAAGGAAAAGAGAAACAAGGGAAGAAATTAAAAAACTTACTGAAGAAGTATATGAGCTGGAGCAGGAGCACAAGAAAGGACTAGGCCAAGATAAGAGGGTGTACCAAAACTTAATCCTTAAAAGAGAAGAACTAAAAAATCGGATAGATAGAGAAACCAAAAAAGTATTTAATAAAGTGGCAAAAGAAAGATACCAGAGTAGGAATAAGAGCAGCCGACTTTTAGCTAAAATTCTGAGGAGAAAGAAAGCTAGAAACTACATAGAAAAAATTCAGAATAGCAAAGGAGATATGGTTTATACAACAAACGAAATTGGGGAATCCTTTAGGAATTACTATAAGGATTTATATACAGTAGGGAAAAATAAAATCCAGGACAGATCCCATAAAATAAAGATAGCAGAATTTTTGAAAAAAGCAAATCTCCCTAAGATCACGGAGAATTGTAGGGAAGATTTAGAGAGCCCTATAACAATAGAAGAGATAAATATAGCACTAGGTGAGTCAGCTTCGGGGAAAAGTCCGGGTCCTGATGGATTTACTTCCCTTTACTATAAAAAATTCAAAGACATACTAACCACTAGACTTTGCGATTATATGAATGGGCTGGGTACGAAGTTTGAGCTAAGTAGAGAGGCGTTGAAAGCAGAGATCACGGTTATTCCTAAAGAAGGGAAAAATGCTACGATTTGCTCTGGCTATAGGCCAATATCGTTGATTAACACGGATGTCAAACTATATGCTAGAGTTTTAGCCAATAGGTTAAAAGAAGGGATGAGTGAATGGATACACCCAGACCAGGTAGGATTTACCCCAAAAAGAGAAGGGAGGGATAATGGGGGGCGTACTCTGCTCCTTCTTCAGAACATCAAGGATAGGGGGCCCCCAGGTCTACTCTTGTCTATAGACGCAGAAAAAGCGTTTGACAGAGTGGACTGGGGGTTCTTGTTCCAAACTCTTAAACATCTAGGATTGGGCCCCAAGATGATGGGTTGGATCCGTGCCTTGTATAACCAGCCTACGGCCTCGATAAAAATTAACGGGTCCTCCACGGCCACCTTCAAAATGGAAAATGGGACAAGGCAGGGCTGCCCTTTGTCCCCCCTTCTCTTTGTTCTCTCCTTGGAGCCACTGCTCTCTGTGATCAGGGAGGACCCGGATATAAGCGGATTCTGGGTTGGAGATGAGGAGCATAAGGTCGCGGCCTTTGCCGACGACGTGCTGCTCTTCATAGCCAACCCTAGAGTCACAATGCCAAATGTGCTGAAAGTACTTAGACAGTATGCGGAGGTGTCCAATTTTAAGATAAATTTGGCAAAATCCGAAATACTGAATATTAACATAAGCAAAAAAGAAGAAAGTAAGCTGAAAAAAGAATTCCAATTTACATGGAAAAAAGAAATAAGCTACTTGGGCATAAAACTAGCAAACTCATTAGGGAAGATTTATAAAATAAATTTCATTTCACTACTTAATGAAATAAAAGCTGAGAGCAAAAGGATAATGGGTAAGCCACTATCATGGTTTGGTCGCATTAATGCTATAAAAATGACTTTGTTGCCAAAGATTATTTATAAGCTACAGATCCTCCCACTAGCAATTCCTCAGTTTTATCTAAAGAAACTCAATTCAATTATAATGAAAACAGTTTGGAAGGGTAGAAGGGTAAGAGTCTCTTTTGATATTATAAAACAGGAAAAGAAAAAAGGAGGTTTGGCAGTTCCAGACATCCAGGGATATTATAAGGCAATATTGGTGTCGAGGGCGGTTGAGTGGGTCAGGGACAATAAATACAAGAGATGGGTGAATATAGAAAATAAATTAAGTAAGACACATTTAGGACACATAATTTGGAACCCCCCACATTATAGATTATTAGATGGAAGCACACATACACTGACGAAGGTAGTTATTAGAGCATGGGACACAATATATAAACAAATAAATAAAACATTTAATTCTCCCTTAATCTCACTTAGGGAAAATGATTATTTTGCACCGGGGAAAATTAAAATAGGGGGTAACTGGATTAAGAAGGAAAAGGCACAATTAAGGGATATAATAAAAGAAGGAAAGATTGTTCCGTTTCACAAATTAAAACACAATAGAGATGCCTGGGTGATAGATAGATAGATGGAGATATCTCCAGCTAAGTCATTTTGTTGATCGCCTGCCAAGGCCAATAAGGTCCGGAAAAGAGCTCTCTGAGTTAGAGAAGCTATGCTTGACGAGCAACACGAAGGGCATAATATCTAAAATTTATAAAATGGGGCTGAAGGCAGGTAGGCAGGAGGTACCTCCATATATCATAAAATGGGAAAGGGAATTAGAATCGCAGATAGATAGTAATACTTAAAATGTTGGAACTGGCCCACTGCTCGTCGATCGACACCAATGTTGCTGAAATGAATTACAAAATCTTGTCAGGATGGTATCTTACTCCGGACAAAACATGTAAATATCAAAGGGATAGGACATCGGAGTGTTGGAGGGGATGTAAAGGAGTGGGCAATATGGCCCACATATGGTGGAACTGCCCAGAAATTAAAAGATATTGGGAAAAAATATTGGGGTTTATTAAGGAAATAACAAAGATAGAAGTAAAAGCGGATCCCTGGATGGTATTACACCATGGAATAGGAGGGGAGGTTAAAAAGTATAAGGAGTCCTTGGTTCCACACTTGCTTAATGCGGCCAAAAAAACCATACCAAAAAAGTGGCAGAGGGAAGAAAGTCCATCAATATGGGATTGGGTCAACGAAGTGGAAAGTATCCGTCTGATGGAAGAAGGGAATTACGGGAGAGATGGTGATACAATGGGAGAGAATAACAACTGGCAGTGTTGGAATGAATTTAAAAAACAGTGGAGTATCTCGGAGGGATTGACAATTAGATTTAATTAAAGTAAACAAAGCCGACCTAGGGTGCATAGAAATGGGGGGGGGGGGAGAGTGGGAGGGAGGGGGTAGGGGGTAATGGTGGAGGGGTGGGGTTTGGGGATTATATGGGACAGGGTTGAGGTAATAGGAATCCTTTTTATATGGTTTTTTTTGGTAATAAATGTTGTTGTATATTCGCTAACTAAGCTACAATGATGTGAAAAAATTGAAGGGACGTGGATGACACTAAGAAGGTGGATTAAGTCTCTTTTAAGAATCACTGAGCTAGCAAAAAAAAAAAAAAAAAAAAGAATCTCTAATGGCGTCAACCACAAAGCATAAGGCCGCTGGAAGGTTAGCAAACCCCTGGGCCTGCTGTTCAGGTAATACTTTGATGACCTGCTTAACATGGTCTCTTAAGTATTGACAGACTCCAATCGCTGCTACTGCAGGTTGGGCCACTGATCCTGCTAAGGAGAAAACATCCTTCAATAGGGATTCCATACTTTTATCTACAGGATCCCTGAGCATCTGAGCATTGTCTACAGGACAAGTCAGGCTATTATTTACGGAGGAAATGGCGGCATCAATAGCCAGTATTCCCCACATTTTAATAAACTTTTCTTCCATCGGATAAAGTGTTGAAAACTTTTTCGGCGGAAAAAAACGTTTGTCTGGGTGATCCCACTCAGAATAAATGAGCTTTTCGAGTAAAGTATGAACAGTAAAAGCCTGTGCTGCTTGGAAAGGTTTCAGTGACCCCAAAGCAGAAGAGGATTCTTTAGCAGTTTCAGGTAGGGGCAACTTAAATGTGGAGCGGACCACTCCAGTGAGGATCTGCACTAAGACTTTCTCCTCTTGGGAAGTCGCAGAGGGTCCATCTCCACCTGATTCCTCCGAAGAGGAATCATCCGTCCCATCCTGATCCTCTGAAAGGGATTCGTCTCCTTTATCCCAGAGCTCCTCTGTCTGAGGGTCTTGGGGAACAGAGGAAGGCCTAGTGCGTTTTCTTTTACTGAGTGAAGACGTAATCAAGGCCATTAATCTTTCCTCTAGACCATTAATGGTTGAGGAAAAACCTCTTGTGTAATATATACAGGGGCATAAGTGCCAGAAGCAGGTGTAGCCCCTGACCCCGAAGGCTCTCCCTGGCTAGCCGTCCCTGGCCCATCAGGGGGGGAGGATGCTGCTGACAGGGGGCCCTCAGAACCTGAACGAGATCCCCTAGTGTCTCTGGTTCCTGGGGTGCTTGAACCTCTTCTACCCATAGTGCAAAGCAACAAGGTGTGAGGTATACAAATGAACACTGCCTGCTGAGCGATGTAGTCTGGCTAAAAGCCTTGCTACCCAATGCTCAGTCTGGTGTTACTTCAGTAAATGCTGCCTAGGAGAATGCCTGTGTCCCACCTTACATGCGACCGTCAGCTCTGTGTCTCTCAAAAGGCTGTGTGCACCTGTACAGAGTGCCTTTAATAGCCTGCAGCTGGCCTGAGTGGGAGTCTAAGCACTCTGTGCTGACGTCCCGCCCCCCCCCTTTACCGCCCCCCCCCCCTCGAGTTTTGAAAAAAAACGAGCGCTTCCCGCGCTGGCCGACTCTCCTGTCATGCTTATGGAGGAAGGCTGGGGGAGGGGGAGGAGGGAGAGAAGCTGGTAGTAAAGACCTGCCTGAACGGCAATGCTCAGCATCGTGGCCTGAGGCTGCAGAGCCCAAGTGGTATAACCACTTTCTAGACCCCTGTGGCCCCTCTCTAGCCTGGGGGGGGGAACATTCAAACATGAGAAATCCCCCCTTCCATCCTACCTGTGTAGCCAGCCTGAGACGCTGAAAACATGTGCAGCGATGACTCACTGAGACAGACCGTCCAGCATGTGAAGGTATGTGCTCTTGGCAGCCCCCGGTGGTCACAATAGGCACAGCATGCATTTACCTTAAAGGAGAAAAGCCACTAGAACTCAAAAATTCTGTGGAATCTCCTCTTACCTTATCCAGCTGCAGGGTGCTGTTTACACAGACCCAATTTTCACCTCTCACGGTGGGCTCGGTTTGAAAAAACCGTCAGAGACTGGGGCCCCCTATGAATAGGGGGATCCTACAGTTCTGGGACCGTAAAGCACCCCGCCAGAAATTAGGAAGTTTAAAGCCATTTTCTGATCTGCGGGGTCCAGCTCTCTAAAAAGAGAAGCGTTACGGGTAAAACCTTGTTTCTTCGGACACGAGGCCCGGGTACCATTCAATTCGGCCATGAAAAGACACTTTGAATGGATCCGGTTCGCCTGGCTTGCCCCAGTATAGGATATAGGATATTCCCTTTGGAGCTCAGCACAGGACATCTTTACACGTCCATCACCTAAAACACTGGCGTAAAAACAGGTATCCCTGCAAGGGGGGGGGGATTATATAGGGGGTTGAACTTCCTGATAGGGTGTGCCAGTGTCCAATCACCAGTGATACCTATATAACCCATCAGTAATTACTGTGGCTCTGTGTCCTGTGATGTTCGAGAAAGAAAAGGCCACCTGCTCCCCAGGAGGAAACCACAGAAACCCTCCCAATGGGGCCACAGGGGATGCCAGGGCCAGCTTTGAACTGAGGCGATCCCAAGCTGTCAGAGCATGAGCCGTCAATGGGGAGGTAAAGTTCGACAACCCCCTGTGCTCCCGAGCCAGCCACGGGGTGTGAGAGGTGGCGTTAAATGCAAGATTCAAGGTATGTTAATGCTCTACAATCTTCCCTCTCTTGCGCCCTATACTTTTCTTGCTACACCTATTCCTCCTTTCCTTGGTTCCCTGACCAATAGTTTATCATTTGTTTGGACATCAGGAAGTAGGTACTAAGCAGACATGCTGGCCGGATAGGCAAGCTGGAAAGTATGTCGCTATGGGGCAGAAAGACCCATCCGGGGTTGGCATAGTTTTGTCCCCTTGGAGCAAACGCTCTGCCTCAGGGTGACCCTGGTATTGGTGGCGTGCAGGGGGCAATCAGTTGAAGGCCGATATTTGCCCCCCTCCCCTTGCGCTCCGCCCGGGAGACCCAGCCCTTAAATCTTTTCAGCACACTGTAATTGCTTGTGGTTTGAGAAGCAGACCAGTCCACTTCCGTGTTACAATTCTTCCTTTTTTAACACGTAAATGTAGGCGACGGGGCGTTTGGGGTCCCCCTCACTCCCTGTGAGGGGGGGTGCTCTGCCGCCGCCCTATGTGATTGCTGTGAGCCTTTTATACTTCCTGCTATAATACTTATTATACCCATGTTATTTATACTTTGATATACAGTGGGGACGGAAAGTATTCAGACCCCCTTAAATTTTTCACTCTTTGTTATATTGCAGCCATTTGCTAAAATCATTTAAGTTCATTTTTTTTTCATCATTAATGTACACACAGCACCCCATATTGACAGAAAAACACAGAATTGTTGACATTTTTGCAGATTTATTAAAAAAAACCTGAAATATCACATGGTCCTAAGTATTCAGACCCTTTGCTGTGACACTCATATTTAACTCAGGTGCTGTCCATTTCTTCTGATCATTCTTGAGATAGTTCTACACCTTCATTTGAGTCCAGCTGTGTTTGATTATACTGATTGGACTTGATTAGGAAAGCCACACACCTGTCTATATAAGACCTTACAGCTCTCAGTGCATGTCAGAGCAAATGAGAATCATAAGGTTAAAGGAACTGCCTGAAGAGCTCAGAGACAGAATTGTGGCAAGGCACAGATCTGGCCAAGGTTACAAAAAAAAAATTCTGCTGCACTTAAGGTTCCTAAGAGCACAGTGGCCTCCATAATCCTTAAATGGAAGATGTTTGGGACGACCAGAACCCTTCCTAGATTTGGCCGTCCGGCCAAACTGAGCTATCGGGGGAGAAGAGCCTTGGTGAGAAAGGTAAAGAGGAACCTAAAGATCACTGTGGTTGAGCTCCAGAGATGCAGTCGGGAGATGGGAGAAAGTTGTAGAAAGTCAACCATCACTGCAGCCCTCCACCAGTCGGGGCCTTATGGCAGAGTGGCCCGACGAAATCCTCTCCTCAGTGCAAGACACATGAAATCCCGCATGGAGTTTGCTAAAAAAACACCCGAAGGACTCCAAGATGGTGAGAAATAAGATTCTCTGGTCTGATGAGACCAAGATAGAACTTTTTGGCCTTAATTCAAAGTGGTATGTGTGGAGAAAACCAGGCACTGCTCATCACCTGTCCAATACAGTCCCAACAGTGAAGCATGGTGGTGGCAGCATCATGCTGTGGGGGTGTTTTTCAGCTGCAGGGACAGGACGACTGGTTGCAATCGAGGGAAAGATGAATACGGCCAAGTGCAGGGATATCCTGGACAAAAACCTTCTCCAGAGTGCTTAGGACCTAAAGACTGGGCCAAAGGTTTATCTTCCAACAAGACAATGGCCCTAAGCACACAGCTAGAATAACGAAGGAGTGGCTTCACAACAACTCCGTGACTGTTCTTGAATGGCCCAGCCAGAGCCCTGACTTAAACCCAATTGAGCATCTCTGGAGAGACCTAAAAATGGTTGTCCACCGACGTTTACCATCCAACTTGACAGAACTGGAGAGGATCTGCAAGGAGGAATGGCAGAGGATCCCCAAATCCAGGTGTGAAAAACTTGTTGCATCTCTCCCAAAAAGACTCATGGCTGTATTAGATCAAAAGGGTGCTTCTACTAAATACTGAGCAAAGGGTCTTAATAAATACTTAGGACCATGTGATATTTCAGTTTTTATTTTTTAATAAATCTGCAAAAATGTCAACGATTCTGTGTTTTTCTGTCAATATGGGGTGCTGTGTGTACATTAATGAGGAAAAAAATGAACCTAAATGTTTTGAGCAAATGGGTGCAATATAACAAAGAGTGAAAAATTTAAGGGGGTCTGAATACTTTCCGTCCCCACTGTATATGACTCGTGCAACATATGCTTCTTATGCCAATGGCAATGCTCGTTGAGATGTGATGCCTTGTCTTTAATAAATAAGGATTATACAAAAAAAATATCCATAACCTGTGGGAGATATGTGTTTGGAATCGCCCAGGAAGGGGGGTTTATCTGTAAGCAGTAGTCATGTAACTGGAATGCTGTATTACACACCTGTGATGTGCTTGAACAATAATCACAACCTCCAGTCTAGGCATGTACAGAACAAGTGCTGGACCTACCAGAGCATTCTGCTCCACGTGTACCTTAACCCGCTCAATATCCTCCCGCACCACTCTGTTGAAAACAGAAGAGTCGGCTCCTTTGCAGAAAAGGAAAATCTGCCCTGAAACAAAAGGAACACAAAAAAGCACATTATGTTACGTTAACTTGGAATGTGTTAACTGACACCCATGTAAATATAGCCTTTAACATGAAAAAACATGGACAGGAGGAGCAATTCCTGTAAAAATCACAAATCTGGCATTATCTGGCTTAAAAGATTTATAGGCAGAATTCCTGATTGGGACCGTGTCATTAAATCACCTAAATATACACATAGAAAAAGTAAATGGTGTTCACAAAATCCAAAGAGTATACAATTATCAAGCTAAAAACAACAAATAAAATAATATTTAACTCACAAGGACACATATAAGTTAGTATGGCTAAATATTTCCCATTTCATCAAACAACTTTGGACTATTGAGTTACATAGAGTTCTAACTATAAAAAAAGCAGCAATTGTGTTAAGTCCAATACACACGATTAGAAAAATCTGATGGAAAAATACCACTTTTAGAGCGTTCTTCCGATAATCTGATCATTAGTACAAAGCTTTCAAGAGTCGATCACAACAGTTCATGCGAAAATATCCGAAAGTACAAAACACGTAAAAAAAATTTTGTACAATAACAGAACGAACAATTTTCGTGTAATTAGTAAGGTATTTGTATGAAAAAAATTGTGTGACCAAGACCACACATGCTGGGAAATGAAAGAATACATTACAATAGAATACATTACATCACTTCTAAAATTGTATTCTGTCGTATAAGAAATTTTGTAACTTTAGTATGCTATTGGTTTTCGATAGGAGACTAGCATGGGGAAAAAAAAAAAAAGAAAAAAAAAAAAGAAGAATGGATGATTATTTGTCCAATATTCTCATAGTGTATATGAAGCTTTAGGATTTTGTTCCGGAAGAAGAATAGAGCTGTATTTGCATCCTCCATGCTCACTACTGGGAAAGCAGAGTCTTACCAGCTGCTCTATCATTGGTCTACACAGGAATAGCAAACATATCTCAGGAACGGCTGTATTAGATTCCTAGGCACACAAAGTTCTCTTTTGAGCGCTTAGGGCATGGGCATTTCCCAAAATGTTATTTGTAATCAAGCAGTGTAAAGCAATGTCTAGAATTGGTTAAAAAAAAAAAAACACAAATATCATAGGCAATGGTACTATAATAAAACTAGACATTGCTTTACACTGCTTGATTACAAATGACATTTTAAAAGCGCTCAAAAGAGAACTTTGTGTGTGCCTTGCTTGTTTTCTTCCCCCCTCTCAAGTGTGATCTCCAGCAGCTATGGGCAGTCAATTGTCACCAACTCCTTCCTAGGAGCATACACTCCCACTGGCGCCTGATCGTTTTTGATGTGTAATCATTTCCTGCTATAGCAAGCCTCTCTATTCTGTTGAAAACCTCTGCATTAAATACTGCTGGACTACACAACTTAAAGGAAAACAGTAGCAGAAGAAATGTGGAGGCCGTTACTGCTGATTTTCTATGAATGCAACTTGCCTAGCTGTCTATGGCTTTAATACTTTCTGTGTCACTGACTAATATTAGAAAGTTAGAACTCCTAATCTACACACTTATTCCAGGTCAATGGCTCAGAAAGCACTGAAGCCATTAAATCTCAATGATAGCCAGACAACTAGCATTTTCAGAAGGAGAGATCAGCAATGGCAGCATGCATATTTTCCTACTACAGGTTTCCTTTAAGAAGGTGCTGTAAAGGGGTTTATACTCTTAGGGTGTCATGGATAGCAAAACTGCTTAACGACTGTTTATTGGGGGGGGGGGGGGGGTGCAGACTGGAGTGATCTCTAGCATTTATCCAAGGCTGGCCTTACATTATGCTATTTTCTTTCCTTCAAGCACAGTTGAAGGAAGGAAAATGACTCTATCCTCTCATCAACAGTAAGTGTTGCTGGAGGAATCCTTCCCGCTGTGCTATCGTATTCTGTCAGTGGGAGGTTTCCCCGCTATCAGAATACAATGATCACTGCTGGTGAATATAGCTAGCTAGTATATAGTTTGTAAAAAAAATAAAAATGAAAAGAAATAAATGACAGGCTGGTTGTACTGAAGTTGATTAATAGATTGACTTCAGTACAACCACCCTGCCCATAGATGAATCAAAATTCAACTGTTTCCTGCGGAACCATCCAAATTTCAGTCTATGGCCAGTTCAAGTCATAGATAGATGTAATGCTTACCTACTTTGAAAAAACCTCTTCAGACATGCCCTACGTCGAGCACCAAGTCATACGACGGGGAAGATTTTTTAGTAGCAATGTAGAGATGAAAAAAATCATCGCTTTGTTCAAACCTGATGACCTGACTACTCAGTCTGCAGTACTTTTGGGATCAATGTTAATAGCAACAGTTGTTTAGGTGTGGTAACTTCAGACAGCATGTGGCTTCCAGGGCATAGTAGAGCCATTCTGGGTAGATGCAGGCAGTCTATACAGTCTAGACAAATCAGTGTGCACATGATCTATAAAAGGAAATGCCTGCTACTGTATTTCATTTCAGGGGAAAAAAAAAAAGTCTATTAAGTACTTGTACAGCTTATAATTAAGTATTAGCTTAAATTTTTGTGGCAGCTCCAGTAGTGTTCCAACAAGCAGATTTCCCATCGCCAGTAACTAGGGATGATCTGCCTGTTCTGTTTCTGGACTATCCATTCTATGCAGCTTTCCATTCTAAAATAATCTGTTTTACAGTTCAATAGCTGAACAGCCAATCAAAATGGAATCCTAAAGAGAGACAGACAGCCTGCAGGTAGGTAATTCTGTGTAGAAACACAGCACTGGAAACCCTTTAGACGTATTATTTCATTGCTCATTCCTGCAGGAAACTGGGGCTGAAACCACACCAGGGAAGGTAGACCTGCTTTAATTAATATAAAATTAAAGATAGAATCATTAGCTTCTTTCATATGGTATTAAATACATAAGAGAAGAGTTAATGTGAGTGTGAAAAGCACATAAGGCCCCATGCACACTGGGAATTTAGCCTTTGTGCATTATGCTCTGGCGTTCAGCCAAAGAGCCTATCCAGCCCTACTGCAGGCAGCCTGTCAAAATCTATTAGAAGTTGACATCTTCTGCGGCTGGACAGTGCACCTAGCAGGACTTGCATTTAGGGTAGTATGCACCCAGGGACAAAAGCCTAGTAAACAGACTGCTTGCGTTCCAGGCATTTGCCTCTATGCACATACTGACCTAAATGTTCATACTTATAGGTGTCCTATCTAGCCCCATTCAGTCGCAGACGCTGTCAGCCACTCAAGTTTGACAGGTTGCTTGCAGCGGGGCTTGATGGTGCACCTGTGCCCTCCATTTGCAGCTAAACACCAGAGTCCCATGAATCAAGGCCAAATGGCCAGTGTGCAGAAATGTCCTCTTCTCAATTACCTTTTTTTCCGTCCATAACCCACCTGTGAAACATTGTGACAGCTGACTTCGGCATTATAATAAACAGATATACAGACATTTCTATTAATAGCTATATATAAACTGTACCTGTGCTTGCTTTTACAAGAACACTCATTCGCCGTCTGACTGGATCAAAGTTCAGCACATGCAGAAGCTGGTAGCTAAAAATAAAAGCACGCAATATATTATCATTGATGATTAAAACAATGATTAAAACAAACAAAAATAGTACCTATAGGTATAAGAATTACCTACTTTTTACCATATTGGGTGACATTTATGTCTGTGTGTACCCACATGAAGAATTTGCTGATTTTTATCTGATGAACAATCAGCCTTTGACTTTTGTTTCTGAACCAATCACTACGATTCTGCTTGAGATCCAGGGATACTGGTTTGCTCTTTTCTAAAGTATGAACATGCCAAGCTACCAAATTGCATGTCAATATCATGACAATTCAAAAAAAATGCGTGCCCAGAGTCAGATTTGCCATCTAATGGCTACCAATATACAAATGTATAAATAAGCACAAACTAAACAAAAAAAAAAAAAAGACTATTCTGTTTAAGGCTCAGTTCACACTTATGTGGGTCATGTGGCTCGTGTTTGCATGGGCACAGCAGCCTATTCATTTGATTCATTCATTCATGGGCTTCTAGCAGGGGCTACAGGCATCCAACATACTTTTACGTAGTACGTAAAGACAGCAAAGACCTGAGCCACTACCTCAGACTGGTAAGAATGAGGACTCTTGTTTTTCAGGGTTAATTTAAAGCAACCTTGTCGTGTACCAAAAATTGAAGACGAAATCTTCCAGAAATAGAAGAGACCCATGTTTAACTTTCCTCTATTCAAGTGCTGCAGCATCTGTTTCAATCTTCAGCGTTCATCACTTCTGGAAATGTCAAGTGTTTGTGCCCAATGCCAAGCCACGATTCCCTCCTCTCACTATATATCACTACAGGACTCAGCCGAGAGATTGAAGAAAAGAATTGCATGACAGAAGACTCAAGCATTTAACACTCCTGTAACTGTTGAACGTCAAAGAGAGTGATGGAGACTGAAGTACTAGAAAGAAAAAAAGTGGGACAGTAGGGGACATGGGCCTCTAGAGAGGTGCATGTACACTTCTTTTACTACACTGAGATTCCATCTTTACTTTACAGTGTATACTTACAGCTCCATTTCATTGTTTTTGTTTATTACTTTCATGAATTCATTTTCAGTCCCCATGAATGTAAACCCATACCTATAAAACATAAATTGAAAAAAGGAAATGCAACTACTGACATTAAGGATAATCTGTATATGTTCAAAGATTTCATTACACAAACATAATATGAAAGAAATAACACAGGCTAGCAAGTACATAAAATCATTAAAAAAGGAAAAACTATAAAGTAGCAGCACACTGCTTTAGACAGGCAGTGAAAATGGGCACTTTGGCTGCATTTTTATCATTAACGGAAAGCCTAGCAAAGCAGCTGATGGGGATCGCACATGCCGTGGCAAATTTAACTTTTGTGGAATTGACAAACAGCACCACCTGTCACTCTCCCACTGAAGTCAATGGGGGTTTGACTTGTGGTTGCACGGTGTTCGTTAAATGAAAAATTGTCACTTGTAAAAAAAAAAAGCATTACCAAAAAAAAAATTCAGGAGGTGGCATTATTGCCTCCCGAACACCTACAAGCCACTGTTCAACCAGACTCTGAAAAGGGATTCACCACAGATTGCTTTGCAGGGACTGCCACTGAGCCTAGACTTAAAAAAAAAAAAAAAAAAAGAAGAAAAACCATTGACTTCCTGTAAATTCCATATCTTGGAGTACAGTACAGGACACAGGTTGCATATTTAAAGACCCTGGTAGGTACATTCAGGTCATTAGACACTGGCAAGCTTTTGAGGACTTGCCCCACTGGGCATCTCCTCTACAACCCTACCCCATAATGTAATCCTCAGTTTTGTAGCAGGCAATGCAGACTACACCAGGAAAAGAAGGCAGGGTAACCCATGTCCTGTACTGTACTCCAAGTTATGGAATTTCTTCAAGGCTGCATGACTCCTAGTGCCCCCTCCCGATTGGTTGCCCTTACACTTATCACTCTGAGCTATAGGATGTTGATGTGAGCTTTGCTACCACAAATGGCCATGTTTCCTGAACTGTGAAGGACTGAAACACTCCTCCTCAACTTAAAGGACTGGCATGTGTTGTTACCACTTTCCAGCGATAATGGAAGGAACAACTTTTCCACTATTAAGGATGGGCTGGAGATCCACCAAGCTAGGGAATGCTTTGCTTGACTGGACAGTAGCATGAGGTGATCGAGAGAAGAAGCTTGACGGTTAAATGCCCAGCGCACGTGGGTCCATCTCACACACCCCCTCATTTGGGGCATGGCTGGACTTCCTTTCTGGGCTTAAGAAATTGCGGGGCCCACCGCCATTTCCCTTCCTGCTTGCGTTCCAGACCTTTTTTTGTGTGTGTGTGTGTGTGTGTGGGGGGGGGGGGGATGTGGCCGTACAGTGCACCCTGATGCCGAGGGATTCATGGACGCTGGATGCCCAGATTTAGGCACCAGCTTTTCCATCTTGCCTTAGCAGCTGTCCCCTATTATTCAATTGGGAATTGAAAAATCAAATCCAGCTGGATACATCTCCTCCTTCCTGTGTGGTCATTCCTGCAGCACACAACTGGGAGTAGGTTGCACTGGAGCTGACTGTGGAGACTAAGGTATGCTGAACTATGAGGCAGATTTTTTTTTATTTCAATCATGAGATATGTAACTGGATACTAGCCAGATTTAATCTACAAGTACCTTGCTTATGACTATATTAAAATCTAAATGTCTTAGAGTCCTTGTACATCATATTAACAACTCTTTATATCTGCTTATCTATACAGATGAGCATCATAATAAACTCTCCAAGGACTGATTACTAACTGACTGTTTGGCATTACATGGTCGGAGCCTTTGCTGTTACCTGAGGTCCCTTGTGGTTCCATCTGGTGCATGTCTGCGCTGTCCTCTCTGGGAAACAACTGATCACTTACTCATCAATTATATGCAAGATCTGTTTTTTATCATTTTGAAAGTATGACATACGATATGTTTATGCTATATATAAATATATGAATGCACTTTTCTTTGCTCTATATGCATTTTTATGTTACTATATTACTGATATATTTATTATTGTAAAACTTCTACTACCCATTTGACATAAAACCTCTGAAGGACTATAATTAGTCTGAAACATGTAAGGTGTCTACACCAGTATCCATGGGCAGTATGTGCTAGAGATTCAGAATGCGTTATTTTGGGTATTATGTATCATGATCTTATATTCACAGTTGCATTAATACTATATGATGTTCATTGTTGATTTGTACTATTTTATCATGTTGTTATAATAAAATATATATTTTTACCAACATTTTGGTCTGCCTGTCAAAAAATCCATGAGGGGTTTTACCGTGCTTAATGCACCAGGTGTTATTTGTTCAGGATGCCCTAGGTATGCACTACAGCCAAGGACCTGTAAGGCATCCTATGGCTAACTACACTCGTTGCACAGAGTGCTGAGGTGAACACTCATGCAGGATCCAGTGCCCAACATTACAGGCTATCCCGATTTCCAAAGTATTTTCACTTATAGATAGACACTGGTGGGCAAGGATCTGCTGGCTTCTTGTAGCGCTTAGTAACCCTAGCTTAAGTATCTTCATCCCACACTTCTAGAATGTTTCTGTAAATCCTTAGGTCTCTCTACACAGAGTGTAAAATAAGATATACAGTGCCTTGAAAAAGTATTCATGCCCCTTGAAATTTTCCACATTTTGTCATGTTACAACCAAAAAAGTTAATGTATTTTATTGGGATTTTATGTGATAGACCAACACATAGGGGTTGATTTACTAAAGGTAAATCCACTTTGCACTACAAGCGCACTTGAAAGTGCAGTCGCTGTAGATCTGAGGGGAAGCTCTGCTGATTTTATCATCCAATCATGTGCAAGCAAAAATGCTGTTTTTTTATTTTCCTTGCATGTCCCCCTCAGATCTACAGCGAGTGCACTTTTAGTGCAAAGTGGATTTGCCTTTAGTAAATAATCCCCATAGTGGCACATAATTGTGAAGTGGAAGGAAAATGATAAAATGTTTTTCAAATATTTTAACAAATACAATGAGGGAAAAACATATTTGAGCCCCTGTTGATTTTGTACGTTTGCCCACTGACAAAGAAATGATCAGTCTATAATTTTAATGGTAGGTTTATTTTAACAGTGAGAGACAGAACAACAAAAATCCAGAAAGTTTTCAAAAAAGTTATAAATTGATTTGCATTTTAATGAGTGAAGTATTTGACCCCTTCGCAAAAAATGACTTAGTACTTGGAGGCAAAACCCTTGTTGGCAATCACAGAGGTCAGATGTTTCTTGTAGTTGGCCACCAGGTTTGCACACATCTCAGAAGGGATTTTGTCCCACTCCTCTTTGCAGATCCTCTCCAAGTCATTAAGGTTTCGAGGCTGACATTTGGTAACTCAAACCTTCAGCTCCCCCAACAGATTTTCTATGGGATTAAGGTCTGGAGACTGGCTAGGCCACTCCAGGACCTTAATCTGCTTCTTCTTGAGCCACTCCTTTGTTGCCTTGGCCGTGTGTTTTAGGTCATGGTCATGCTAGAATCCCCATCCACGACCCATTTTCAATACCCTGTGAGGGAATGAGGTTCTCACCTAAGATTTGACGGTACATGGCCCCGTCCATCATCCCTGTGATGCTGTGAACTTGTCCTGTCCCCCTATCAGAAAAACACCCCCAAAGCATAATGTTTCCACCCATGTTTGGCAGTGGGGATGGTGTTCTTGGGGTCATAGGCAGCATTCCTCCTCCTCCAAACACAACTAGTTGAGTTGATGCCAAAGAGCTTGATCTTGGTCTCATCTGACCACAACACTTTTACCCAGTTCTCCTCTGAATCATTCAGATGTTCATTAGCAAACTTCAGATGGGCCTGTACATGTGGTTTCTTGAGCAGGGGGACCTTGCGGGGGCTGCAGGATTTTAGTCCTTCACGGCATAGTGTGTTACCAATTGTTTTCTTGGCGACTATGGTCCCAGCCTCTTTGAGATCACCGACAAGATTCTCTTGCATGGAGCCCCAAACCAAGAAGGATTGACAGTTATTTTGGGTTATTTCCATTTGCAAATAATCACACCAACTGTTTTCACCCTCTCACCAAGCTTGTAACCCATTCAGCCTTGTGTAGGTCTACAATCTTGTCCCTGACATCCTTGGTGGAGAGATTGGAATCTGACTGACTGATTGCTTCTGTGGACAGGTGTCTTTTATACAGGTAACAAGCTGAGATTAGAGAGTGCTTAGGAGAGTGCGCCTAATCTCAGCTCGTTACCTGCGTAGAAGACACCTGGGGGCCATTAATCTTGCCGATTGATAGGGGATCAAATACTTATTTCACTCATTAAAATGCAAATCAATTTATTACTTTTTTGAAAAGTGTTTTTTTTTTGGATATTTTTGTCGTTATTCTGTTATTCTGTCTCACTGTTAAAATAAGCCTAGCATTAAAATTATAGACTGATCCTTTCTTTGTCAGTGGGCAAATGTACAAAATCAGCAAGGGATCAAATACTTTTTTCCCTCACTGTAAATAACTAAAAAAATGTGGTGTGCATTTGTATTCAGCACCCGGAGTCAATACTTTGTAAACCCACCTTTCACTGCAATTAAAACTGCAAGTCTTTTTGGATATGTCTCTACCAGCTTTGCACATCTGGAGAATGAGATTTTTGCCCATTCTTCTTTGCAAAATAGCTCTGTCAGATTGGATGGAGAGCATCTGCTAAAAGCAATTTTCAAATCTTGCCACAAATTCTCAATTTGATTTAGGTCTGGGCTTTGACTGGGCCATTCCAACACATGAATATATGATGTGATGTGTCACGAGGATAAACACTGCAGTTTTGGTTACTGAAGCCCCCCTGATTCCTTCCTGAAGATTGAGGAGAAGAATAAATTCAATACCTTCGCCATCTCCCCATTCTTTGTAACCAGATGTCCTTCCCATTCTTTATGGGGCCAATATGGCCTTTCCTCCCTTTTTTTACGGTTTATATACTTAAAGAATTTGTGATTTTTTTTTTTTTTTTGCTCTCCTCCGCTATTTGTCTTTCGTGTTCTATCTTAGCCGCCCTAATTGCACCCTTACATTTCTTGTTGCACTCTTTGTAAAGTCTTAATGCTGATGATTCCTCAGCCTTGTATTTTTTGAAGGCCTTCTCCTTTGCTTTTATATGCATTTTTACATTGGAGTTAAGCCAGAGGATTTTTTGTTCGCTCTTTTAACATGATGCTGCTACCACCATGTTTCAGGGAGGGGATTGTGTGTTCAGGGTGATGTGCAGTGTTAATTTTCTGCCACACAGTGTTTGCTTTTAGGCCAAAAATTAAAATTTTGATCTGATCTTACCAGAGCACCTTCTTCCACATGTTTGCTGTGTCCCTCACATGGCTTCTCGCAAACTGCAAATGGGACTTCTTATGGCTTTCTTCTTGCCACTCTTCCATAAAGGCCAGATTTATGGAGTGCATGACTAATAGTTGTCCTGTGGACAGATTGTCCCACCTGAGCTATAAATCTCTGCAGCTCCTCCAGGAGTTACCATGGGCCTCTTGGCTGCCTCTCTGATTAACGCTCTCCTTGCCCGGCCTGTTAGTTTAGGTGGACGGCCATGTCTTGGTAGGTTTGCTGTTGTGCCATACTCTTTCCATTTTCAAATGATGGATTGAACAGTGCTCTGAGATGTTCAAAGCTTGTGATATTTATTTATAACCTAGATTTATTTATAACCTAACCCTGCTTTAAACTTCTCCACAACTTTATCACTGACCTGTCTGGTGTGTTCCTTGGCCTTCATGATGCCGTTTGTTCACTAAGGTTCTCTAACAAACCTCTTAGGGCTTCACAGAACAGCTGTATTTATACTGAGATTAAGTTACACTCAGATGGACTCGATTTACTAATTAGGTGACTTCTGAAGGCAATTGGTTCCACTAGATTTTAGTTAGGGGTATCAGAGTAAAGTGGGCTGAATACAAACGCACGCCACACTTTTCAGATATTAATTTGTAAAAAAAAAAAAAAATATGTTGGAAAGCCATTTATCATTTTCCTTCCACTTCACAATTATGAGCCAATTTGTGTTTGTCTATCACATAAAATCCTAATAAAATAAAATACGTTTTTGGTTGTAACATGACAAAATGTGGAACATTTCAAGGGGTATGAAAACTTTTTCAAGTGCACTATACAAACACAACTCTACAGTAATACAAAAAATTAAATGCCCATCACAAGTTCAGGTCTACAGGGGGATTCTTTAAAAACAATAATTATTGTCAACTTTAACTTTGAAACATAATTTAATTCAAAATAACAGTTATAACATCCAAAATTCGGCTGCATCGTTATCTAAATGTCAAATGTGTTTTAAAAGTATTCTCAAGCTTTTGTCATTAGCACTAGTATAAAAAGACCGAAAAATCACAGGCTGTCACCCTGGCATAAGGTTGTGAAGTGCTGATTAGTCACCAGTAGAGGGAAGTGTGACATTAAAATGTCTTCACTGCAAACAGCAGGAGGGAAACGTCAGACTTGTCTCCTTATGTGAACCACAGTTAAGAGAGGTGGGAAGGATAAGGGGGGGAACTGAAGTCTACAAGCTGATGCTGCTGACACATCTAATGGAGACACTGAAAGGAAGTTTGTATTTAAAACACCTTCTGGTTGCACTGACACATGCTGTGAAAACGTTAGTCTCGCCTATAAAATTTGCTAAAGAAAATTGAACATTGTGCAAAATAAATAAATAAAACATCTGAAATGTAAGAAATATAGGCAAACAAGCGAAACAAACAATCTGAAAGCAGAGGCATGCTATGTCCAACAGAAGCAGCAATATTTTGGATAAGTCAATATTCCATAGAAGGCAGCCCTGTGTGTCTCAGTTATGCAAGCTGCTTTTAACAAAATGTAAATTCACTATACATTCACGGCTTTATAAATATACCAGTTAAAGTCAACATAAACCGCCTGATAAGAGGGATGCATTTGGTCTTGACATTCTAGGGAACAGATGAAGAAGCTTATTGTCACTCATATTTTAAACCATTTAGAGCAGTTGTCCTGTGAGTGCGTCCATCCTACAGGTGAAGGAGCAAACTTCCAGGCATGCACCACTGTCATCAAAAGTTAAGAACAGCATTGGATGGCAGCAAACCTGTACTGAGAAAAATATGGGGGTTGTATGATGCCCTCCTAACACCACCAGTTTCTTGGATTTCGTGGACTTCAATACTTTTTGAGTCACTAACCTGAAGCAAGCATGCAGATGAGAAAATTACAAACTTCAATTTGCATGCTTGTTTTAAGTCAATGTTGAGGATATTGGAAAAGCATGAAAGCTAGGCAAGTATAATTTTCAAAAAGTCAGCAATGGCATCCTTCCATATTCTCTCAGTAAATGTTTCCAACTGTCACCCTCAATAGACTCTAAAACCAAGAATATAATGTAATATATAAAACAGCTTGTGACCCACGAAAAAATGCTTAGGGGGTCCCCACTCAGGCTATCAAAGTCAAAGTGCAGGCTGAGGATAGGTCCATCCAGATACAAAGCACACTGCAGAAATAGGAAGAGCTAGTCCAGCTGTGAATCTCCATGATTAAGCCCCGTGGGTGAGGCGAAACATGTTGGGGACTTGGTCTGGATGAATCGAACAAAGCTGCTTTTACCTGCTAACCACTCAGGACGGGCAAGGTGTGCAGAGGCCCAGCTATCTCATGCTACTTCTGCAATATACTACAACATAATAATTCTTAGATGGGGTGGCTGCACTACTTTTTTCCCCAGGCATTTTCTCCCTTCATTTTCACTTGGTGATTCTACCAGGAACCCATTTCCTGTTCTAGGGTGACACTAACTTGCTGCACTGTATCAATGGAAGAAGAGTTGTCACACTAGGTCAGGAAGTTTGTTAGGACTACAGAACCCCTCTTCATCTCCATAATACTGGTGAGGGCGTTTTTGTAGTTAACAGAGGTAAACTGGGCAGGGCTGATAACACCACTTTATACAACATTGCAGAGCATACAGGAATTTATCAGCTCACAAGGTTTCTGGATGGTTAATTATCCTACTCTTTGCAAGTTCATTGTTGGAATTTACATATACTTTAAGGCTCCGTTCACGTTTCCTCGTTATGAATCGTGGGCAGAATTGCCACCATTCAAAATAGCTCTTGTACTACTTTTGGGTGACAGGTGTCCTGCAAATCTGTTTGTGCCGCGATTGGGGTGCCATTGGAGGTCCCAGGGAATGCACGGGCGTCCCGGGATTTGCTGCCATTTCAAATCATGGGCAGAATTCCCGCAATTCCGCCCGCGATTCAGAACAAGAGATGTGAACGGAGCCTAAACATTAGTTCGAAGCAGCAGAAATTGAGCAGTGATTGGCCAGTGAGTGATTGGAAACTGTGCTAATGCCATGATATCACACTACCAAGAACTGCTCAGTTTCTTAGGCACTGTTGTAATTATTGCAGAGGTATTGGGCAGCATATAGTGCTGGTATAAAGAAAGACAATGTGGAAATATCATTATAGGATCATAGACTTGCAGCATAAATGGAACCTGCTCACACAGTGGCAGAATTACCAAGGTCGCAACAGTCGCACTTGCAACTGGGCCCTGGCAAATCCTGCCACTGTAAGGGGGCCCCAAGACCACACAAAAGACTTCCGGTCCGGCACCTGGTGTAGCGGCTGCTGGTTCTCTCACCTCAGATGGCTCCAGTGATTGGCTCTCAGCGTGTGCGGGATGTTTCTGTTCCCATACACTGCGATTACACTGTACGGCATCTCTCCCCCATTCCTCCCCCCTCCTGCCCACCTCACACTAACACACGGACTGAAGTCCCCTCCCTCTTTTCCTCGGCTCAGATGTCAGGGACAGGAGAAGGAGGGGGGAGGAGAATGGACACAGCATCAACAGAACGGGACATGCTGATCTGAGGTTTGTACTGAATCTTAATACTTGGCACTTACAGGGGAAGGAGATGGTGAAGGGGACTCAGAGAATGGGCAAGTTGTCAAAGTAGAATGCAGTGATTTGGGGGGGATAAGAGGATGCTTTATGTGTTAGGGGTCACTTTAGGGGAGGGGGGGCTTGTGATTAACCCCCCTTCCAGCACAATTTCTCTCCCCTCCCAAAGTGCCCCCTAACCCATAAAGCATCCTCTTATCCCCCCAAATCACTGCATGTATTCTTCTTTGACAACTTGCCCCTTCCCCTCTTCTTAAAAGACAAACTGGCTGCTATTGAGGGGACAATCATGGTGTCTGGGATCCTGGGCACCTTGCTAGAGATTCAGGGCAATTGCTCCAGGTACCTATGCTAGTGCCCCCCCTGTCAGGCAAGTTCGTGGAGCCAAGTGCCTGAACTTTTTTTTTGGCACTGGGCTCCAAGACTCGGTTCACACCACAAATCACATAGAAATGTGCTGTGCGTTCCTTTGCATTTCACATGCCTTCCAGGTGCTGTTTGATTTCAGCCCTTTCATTTTAATGGGCTGAAACTGTGTCGGTCTGTATGTGCTACTTTACAAAACGCACAGCAACTGAATCGCATGGTACTGTTGATCAAACATTCTAGTGCAGGCAAACAGTGCTTTTGAGACCTGCATTTGGGTAGTCGTTAACCCCTTGCCACACACAAATATGCGGCCTCTCGGCGCCTGGGCCTTGGCACAGAGAGGCCGCATATTTGCGTGAATTGTGATCAGTAGCACTGCACACGACTTGAGCACCCCCTTCACAGTTACCAGCGTCTAACTGAAAGCTCCCGATCACTGCAAGCGATCAGGAGTTGTGGATCACATGACTGCCAGGAGGCACAGCATGAAGAGGTTAAGTTGACACCCATTACAGATCGCTATGGCAGTGCATTTTGAATGCAGTGTGGGAAATGCACACAAAATACAGGTTTCCCTCACAGCATTCTGGTATAAACAGACCCTTAATCCGGATACACAGGATTTCATTCGTCTCAGGAAAGTCGCACCAAAACCAGGACAGTTGGGAAGTATGGATTTGTATTAGAAGGGGAGATGATTTGAGTTCTGGGGGGGTTTGTACTGAGAAGGGGGATTTGGGTAGTAGGATTTGTGACAGAACTGGGGAGAGTACTTATGCTGGCATAGGGGAAAGAGGATTTGGGGGGGGGGGGGGGGCAGATTTGACCCAGGATGGGGGGGGGGGGGGGGTTGGGCTCTGATGGAAGGGAGGACCTGGAGGAGAGAATTTTTGCTGAGAGGGGGATTGAGTGGGGATGGATTTGTCCTGGGGGGATTTGAAGAGACATCCTTCACGTGGCACCCCATCACAAACACAGGCATAATGTGAAGGAGGTCCCAGCACGGCTGTGGACAGTAGGGGTGGTGGGGTTGCATTGTGGAGGGGAGGACGGTGGAGTGGAAAAGCATCAAAAAACTAAATGCACCTTCGCCTGTGTAGACAAAAATTCTTGCACCGGCTCTTCTGTTACTGATAACCGCCTCCTGACTTGACCCCCCCCCCCACTGCTGCCAGCCTGACATTCCAACCTCCATCAGTGTCCCCAATGTGAGCCGCTTGCTGTCATAGCTTTTCTCCTGCACCACTGCAGCTCATATTCCTGGGGTTGGCAATGGGTATGTTGGGTCTCCTGTCATGGGTGATCTGCTCAGGGTCCGCTCACTGAGCCGGTCAGTAACATCCTGTTTAAAAGCCTTTTAGATGCTGGGAGTGCAGGTCTTACATGCCAGTAAAATCTATCACATTTATGGCGGTACCTAAATGCAGGTGGAACAAAGTGGCGGAACTACCGGGGTCACAAAGGTTGCATTTGGGACTGGACCCTGGTGTTCTACCACCATGATGGCAGAAAGGAGGCCGCTATGAGACCCTAATAAAGGGCCCCACAATGAGAGTAAAGGGATCGAGGCCCGGGATCAGAGGTCAAGGGGGCCCTTCATGGTTTCTTGCACCGGGGCCCTGAAAGTTGTAGTTACGCCTCTGTGCTCACATGATATATACCATTTAGGATAAGTGGAGTGGAGACTGAAAATAAAATTGGATATTGTATACAATTTGTATTTAATATAAAATCATATAATGTTTACAATATTTATGTCTACATCTGGCACTCACTTTTTGGCCCCAGTCACCAGTGCAATTTCATCGGGAGAAGAGGAGACGTAAGCACATTTATTTTCAGATCTGGAAACCGGCCCATCTGTCTGAGATTCTTCTTTAATCTGCACAGTGTGGCAGAGGCACAGAGCACGCAGGAACAGCTCCTCTCTATCCTAGAAAAGAAGAGGAAACTGACAGTGACACTACTGCCAAAACTCCAAGATAAAGAAAAGCTTCATTAGCACCCTGTGTTGCAACTACACACTGCAATAGAGAACTACTTTGAAGATTTATCTCAACTACATAACATCTCACGATTTAGACAGGAATAAAAACAGATACATATATGAATTAACTTTTTGCCTTAGTATCCAAAATAAATTGCTTAGGCTACTTTCACACTGGGGCGGGCGAAGGCGGTACAGTGGCGCTATTTTTAGCGCCGCTTTACCGTCGTTTTAGCGACGCTATGCGGCTGCTAGCGGGACGGTTTTAACCCTCGCTAGCGGCCGGAAAAGGGTTAAAATTTTTATCTCGCACGGTATTTGCGCATCAATTTTTCAAACACCTTTAACCCTTTCATGACTATGCCTATTTTTGAAATTTGGTGTTTACAAGTTAAAATCCGTATTTTTTGCTAGAAAATTACTTAAAGTTCCCAAACATTATATATATTTTTTTAGCAGAGAATCTAGAGAATAAAATGGCGATTGTTGCAATATTTTTTATCACACGGTATTTGTGCAGCGGTGTTTTAAAAACGCAAATTTTTGGAAAAGGGACACTTTCATGAATTTTAAAAAATCCAAACAGTAAAGTTACCCCAATTTTTTTGTATAATGTGAAAGATGATGTTACGCCGAGTAAATAGATACCAAACATGTCACCCTTTATAATTGCACGCACTCGTGGAATGGCGACAAACTACGGTACCTATGAATTTCCATAGGCGACGCTTTAAATTTTTTTTACGGTTACCAGGTTTGAGTTACAGAGGAGGTCTAGGGCTAGAATTATTGCTCTCGCTCTGACGATCGCGGCAATACCTCACATGTGTGATTTGAACACCGTTTACATATGCGGGCGCGACTTCCGTATGCGTTTTCTTTGCTGCGCGAGCTCGCGGGGACAGGGGCACTTTAAAAAAAAATAATTTTTTTTTATTTATTTTTTTACTTTATAAATTGTGTTTAAAAATTTTTTTTTTTTTTTTTTTTACTTTTATTGCTGTCACAAGGAATGTAAACATCCATTTTGACAGTAATAGGTGGTGACAGGTACTCTTTATGGAGGGATCGGGGGGTCTAAAAGACCCCCGATCCCTCCTTTGCTCTTCAAAGCATTCAGATGGCCGAAAACGGCGATTCTGAATACTGTGTATTTTTTTAAATTCGGTGCCATTGGCAGCCGAGTAAACGGGAAGTGACGTCATGACGTCGCTTCCGCGTTTACAATGAGAAGGCTGGAACGAAGCCGCCCACAGCTTCGTTCCAACCCGCCCCCAGCCGCCGAAGGCAGACGATTGGACACCGGGCCTCCCGATCGCACGGGAGGCCCGGCAAGAGCGGCGGGAGGGGGGGGGTGTCCCCTCCCGCTACCCCGGTATAACAGCCGAGCAGCTTTTAGCCGCATCGGTTGTTATACTCGGGTAGCCGATCGCCCGCTGTAAACAACGGTACCGGGATGATGCCTGCAGCTGCGGGCATCATCCCGGTATAACCCCGGTAAGCAGAGTACGCATATTTGCGTACGGTCGGCGGGAAGGGGTAAAAAAAAACAAAAAAAACAAAAAAAAAAACAGTAAAGTAGCCCAGTTTTTTTGTACAATGTGAAAGATGTTATGTCAAGTAAACAGATACTCAACATGTCATGCTTAAATTGCACACGCTCGTGGAATGGTGCCAAACTTCGGTACTTAAAAATCCCCATAGGCGACGCTTTTTTTTTTTTTTTTTACAGGTTACATGATTTCAGTTACAGAGGTGGTCTTGTGCTAGAATTATTGCTCTCACTCCAACATTCATGGCGATACCTGACATGTGTGTTTTGAATGCCGTTTACATATGTGGGCGAGACTTTAGGTATGAGTTTCGCTTCTGCAAGCAGGTACGCTGGGACAGGGGTGCTTAAAATGTATTTTTTTTTTTATTGTTATTTTTCTATTTTGACACTTTTTTTACATTTTGTTTATCACTTTTATTTCTATTACAAGGAATGTAAACATCCCTTGTAATAGGAATAGTGCTCGACAGGTCCTCTTTACAGTGAGATCTGGGGTCAATAAGACCCCACATCTGGTAGGTTAATTGGCTTCTGTCCAAAATTGGCCCTAGTATAAGAATGTGAGTTGGGGACCTAGGAACGTGGGCTCCTTGAGGGTAGGGACTGATGTATGTGTGGAGCGCTGCGTAAATTGAAGGCACTATATGGGTACCTGAAATAAATATGGATAATTGTAGACATGCACCCACACTCACTCAGGTTGAACTGGATGGACTAGTGTCTTTATTCAACCTTACTATGTAACCTCTAGGCTGGGAAGCCTGAAATAATAAAAAAATAAAAAAATAAATAAATAAATAAAAAGGAAGAGATCTCAGCTTCCCAGCAAAGGCAGAGGCAGCGGCATTATTTCAAATGCAGAGGCCGGGCGTGACGTCATACCATCTCGCCCGGCCTCCGAACGAGCAGGGGCGAGCCAGGAGAAGCACTGGAGGACGGCGGGTGGGTTTGTAAGTCAGCTGCTATGATCGTTCTTATGGTGAAGGGAATTGCTGGCTCTAAAAGACGATATCTGAAGGCATCATATGAGACGTTACATGGGAGACAACCAGTTAAGCAACTAAAACTACAACAGCACTGCAGTTATTACCCGAGAAGCTTTTCCAAAGGTTGCCACAGGACCATCTGTTACATCTGCAGATTCCTTGTATGTGTAGCCATCAATGCAACATTCAATAAATTCCATAGAGTTTTCTGTGAGAGTCCCAGTTTTGTCTGTAAAAACATACTCCACCTACAAAACAGGATATAAAAAAAAATTTAAAAAAAAAACCTTCAATCTTTGACCACTGCAATTTGATATTTAAGTAGGTACTGTTTAAAAGTTATTGTAAAGGCTTTTTGAATTATAACAACAAACTTACATTTGCCTGTTCTGTACAATGGTAATTCACAGAGCGGCCCCAAACCTCCATCTTGGGTCCCCTGCTGGCGCTGGCATCACCTCCTGTTCTGTGCCATCATATGAAGCCACTTGCTATGGGGGCGCACATGCATCCACAGACAGACTCGGTGTGGTGCCCAGCCCAGAACACTGGATTTGATTGACAGCTGCAAGAGCCAATGGCTCCTGCTGCTGCCTCTGTTCTGTGCATGCAAGGAAAGAGGAGAGTGTCGCTACAGATGGGCAGTGCTGGATTTAAGTGAGGATGCAGGTAAGTATTTTGGGGGGCATACAAAAGCTGGGGCATTTTTTTAACATTAATACAGGGAACGCATTAAAGTGGATGTAAACCTGATTCATGAAAATTTAGCTAGGCACATATATCTGCAGTATTTTCCTCTGTCTGTCTCCTGCTCCATTCTTCTGTTATCAGCATGATAACTTCTGACAAGCTCTCTGTCAACTGTGATGAAACCAGCCTGGAATTTGTGTCAGAGTGGGTGCTATGAATAGATTAGCAGAGAGCTGGTCTATTTACAGCACAGCTCTGAAAGTCTCTGCCTATGTGGAGAGGGGGTGTGTGTCTTTCAGCCAATCAGCTCACACAGTATATGGCAAGAATGCATACCCACAGGTGAATCAGGAAAAGAAAATTCTAACAAAACATGCACTTTCTAAACAGTTTGTATATCTGCTGTCTTCAGCTTTATAGTATCTCACAAAAGTGAGTACACCCCTCACATTTTTGTAAATATTTTATTACAGTTGTGTTCATAAGTTTACCCTGGCAGAATTTATCATTTCTTGGCCATTTTTCAGAGAATATGAATTCTAACAATAAAACTTTTTTTCACTCATGGTTAGTGTTTGGGTGAAGCCATTTATTATCAACTGTGTTTACTCTTTTTAAATCATAATCACAACAGAAACTACCCAAATAACCCTGATCAAAAGTTTACAAACCCCAGTTCTTAATACCATGTATTGCCCCCTTTAACATCAATGACAGCTTGAAGTCTTTTGTGGTATTTGTGGCTGAGGCTCTTTATCTTCTCAGATGGTAAAGCTGCCCATTCCTCTTGGCAAAAAGAGCCTCCAGTTCCTGGAAATTCTTGGACTGTCTTGCATGAACTGCATGTTTGAGATCTCCCCTGAGTGGCTCAATGATATTGAGATCAGGAGACTGAGATGGCCACTCCAGAAACCTTTGACCAAATTTCCTGTGCCTTTGTAGCTCACACATCCCCAAAACATCAGCGATCCACCTCCGTGTTTCACGGTAGGAATGGTGTACCTTTTATCATAGGCCTCCTCTCCAAATGTAGCGTTTATGGTTGCAGACAAAAAGCTCAATTTTGGTCTCATCATTCCAAATCGCTTTGTGCCAGAAGGTTTGAGGCTTGTCTCTGTGCTGTTTGGCGTATTGTAAGCGGGATACTTTGTGGCATATGCGTAGTAATGGCTTTCTTCTAGCAACTCAACCATGCAGCCCATCTTTCTTCAAGTGTCTCCTTATTGTGCATCTTGAAACAGCCACACCACATGTTTTCAGAGAGTCCTGTATTCCACCTGAAGTTATTTGTGGGGTTTTCTTTGCATCCCGAACAATTTTCCATAGCAGTTTTGGCTAAAATTTTAGTTGGCCTACCTGACCGTGGTTTGGTTTCAACAGAACCCCTCATTTTCCACTTCTTGATTAGAGTTTGAACACTGCTGATTGGCATTCTCAATTCCTTGGATATCTTTGTATATCCATTTCCTGTTTTATACAGTTCAATTACCTTTTCCCACAGATCCTTTGACAATTCTTTTGCTTTCCCCATGACTCTAGAGAGAATCTAGAAACGTCAGTGCAGCACCGAATGAAAGATGCAAGGGTTTGCCAGGAGTCCAGAAACTCATTGACCTTTTATACACACACGAATTACAAGCAAACAAATCACAGGTGATGATGGTTACCTTTAATAGCCATTCAAACCCCTGTCAACTTGTGTGCATGTGATCAGGCCAAAATCACCAGGGTATGTAAACTTTTGATCAGGGTCATTTGGGTCGTTTCTGTTGCGATTATGATTTAAAAAGAGTAAACACAGTTGATTGATAATGAATGGCTTCAGCCAAACACTATTCTCTGAAAAATGGCCAAGAAATCATAAATTCTGCCAGGGTATGTAAACTTATGAGCACAACTGTATATCTTTTCATGTGACAACACTGAAGAAATGACACTTTGCTACAATGTAAAGTAGTGCGTGTACAGCTTATTTGCTCTCCCCTCAAAATAACTTAACACACTACCATTAATGTCTAAACTGCTGGCAACAAAAGTGAGTACACCCCAAAGTGAAAACACCCAAATTGGGCCCAATTAGCCATTTTCCCTCCCTGTTGTCATGTGATTCGTTAGTGTTACAAGGTCTCAGGTGTGAATGGGGATGAAGTGTGTTAAATTTGGTGTTATCGCTCTCACTCTCTCATACTGGTCTCATAACCAAATACCGTATATGTTATACCAGATAGTGTGTGTACTGGGACCAGATTATTGATAGTGTATTGGGACCAGGTTGTGTGTGTCAAAGTGGTACCGGTATTTACCGTAGATGGTTGAGACAAACTGACATTTACAATGGCTACCATATATATAATGGGCACTGGCAGGCTATATACTGGTATAATGGGCACTGGCAGGCTATATACTGGTATAATGGGCACTGGCAGGCTATATACTGGTATAATGGGCACTGGCAGGCTATATACTGGTATAATGGGCACTGGCAGGCTATATACTGGTATAATGGGCACTGGCAGGCTATATACTGGTATAATGGGCACTGGCAGGCTATATACTGGTATAATGGGCACTGGCAGGCTATATACTGGTATAATGGGCACTGGCAGGCTATATACTGGTATAATGGGCACTGGCAGGCTATATACTGGTATAATGGGCACTGGCAGGCTGTACATAATGGGCACTGGCAGGCTGTACATAATGGGCACTGGCAGGCTGAACATAATGGGCACTGGCAGGCTGAACATAATGGGCACTGGCAGGCTGAACATAATGGGCACTGGCAGGCTGAACATAATGGGCACTGGCAGGCTGAACATAATGGGCACTGGCAGGCTATATACCGGTATAATGGACACTGGCAGGCTGTATATAATGGACACCGGAAGGCCGTATATAATGGGCACTGGAAGGCTATATACACACCGGTATAATGGACACTGGAAGGCCGTATATAATGGACACTGGAAGGCCGTATATAATGGGCACTGGTAGAATGTATATTATGAGCCCCAACACAGGCTGCTCTATGCAAACAGTCATGTCATCACATTCTGTAATATCATCAGCCTGCATTAGGCCTCAAACTATACAAGTCTTTTTTTTTATCCTGTTAGAAATGGATCCCAATACTTCTACCGGTAATCCTGGACCAAAACAAAAACGCAGTTCATACGAAGCTGGTTTCAAACTTAATGTTGTGTCAAGAGCAGAAGAAAGCAATAACAGTATTGCAAGTAGGGAATTTTGTGTTAGTGAAAAACAAGTGAGGGACTGGCGGAAAATGAAAGCTGACTTGGAAAAGATTCCAAAGGATAAAAAAAGCTCGATGTGGTTTAACAACTTCATATGGGGCTCTAGAGACTGAATTGTATAAATGGGTTATGGAGTGTCGTCAAAATGGTTACTGCGTAACACGCATGGGAATTTGCTTACGTGCCCTTCAAATGGCTAAAGATGACAAATTAAAAGCACCAGGCATTAAAAATTTTGTTGCGTCAGCATGATGGTGTACCCACTTCATGAATAGGTTTAGCCTATGTTTGCGGCAAAGAACAAAGATTTCACAGAAGTTGCCAAAATACCTTGATGAAAAAGTGATGTCATTCCATTCATTCATCATAAAACAATGAAGGATCCATAACTATGACCTGGGAGATATTGGAAATATGGATGAAACACCTATGACCTTTGTTCTTCCAAGCAACCGAATTGTGGCAAGTTTGGGAGCCAAAACTATTTTTCACAGAACCACAGGAAATGAAAAAAACCATTTCACAGTCGTTCTGTCATGTTTGGCTAATGGAACCAAGCTGCGGCCTGTCATTATTTTTAAAAGAAAAACCTTGCCTAAAAAGGTCAAATTCCCACCACGAATTACAGTGTGTGCACATATTAAAGGCTGGATGGATGAAGACGGAACAAAAAAAATGGCTGGAAAAAATTTGGAACGGACGACCAGGAGCAGCCTTAAAGAAAAAACCATCATTGCTAGTTTGGGATATGTTCAGAGCCCACACATCTGATGACATAAAAAAAATTGGCAAAATCTTCTCAAGTTACTTTGGCCGTTATTCCAGATGGGATTACATCTGTATTGCAGCCGCTAGATGTGTGTTTAAATAAACCTTTCAAAGGCCATGTGCGAAAGATGTGGCATGAATGGATGTCATCTGGTCAAGCCCGACTGACAAAAGGTGGAAATCTGATGAAGCCCGACATAGAATTGATAGCAACGTGGGTTTGTGATGCATGGGAAGAGATTCCGGAGGACATGGTGCAACGCGCCTTCAAGAAATGTGGCATTAGTAATGCTATAGATGGCAGTGAAGACAGCGCTTTGTTTGAGGCCGACAGCAGTGACGGTGATGACTGCGAACTCAGTGATGATGACAATGTCTATGCTGATAACCTCACACCAGCTAATGCTGAAGCTCTGTTTGGACATACAGATGAATAGGAGGAATCCAGTTTTGAAGGATTTTAACTCTTGTGTTTTAGCTTCGTTGCTGATTGAGCTAAGGTTTTTGTACTTTTAAAGTTATTGTTGATACCATATAGTTTTTATTGACCCTCTTTTCCACTTACAGAGCTAGTTTACTGTTTTTCATTGAAATAAATATTCAAAAACATTATTGGTATCCATTTATTTTTGAAATTTACCTGTAGCTGCTGCATTTCCCACCCTAGTCTTATACTCGAGTCAATAAGTTTTTGCAGTTTTTTGTGGTATAATTAGGTGCCTCGACTTATACTCAAGTATATACGATAGATATACATACATACATACATACATACATATATATACACATACACACACACACACACACACACACACACACACACACACACACACACACACACACACACACACACATATATACACACACACACTCTTTTAAAGACCTTTTATTTTTGTCTATTTACGTTTTTATGTTAGCAGCTATGTTTTTCCATTTAATGGTATAAGCGATACCTTTTTTTTTAACTAAATACAAGACTATTCACAGAGGGAAAGCCCTAAACTAAGCCCACCAAGCGAATAGCCCTTTGTTTTCTCACAGCTTGAAAAGCAATTCAGTTCCAGGGCAACGAAAGTGGAAAAAGAAATGTGGATGTTGAGAAATAGTTGGAAACAGAAAATGGATTTATTCCCCTCAAAAACAGACATGGGTATTTGGAAAACTTGTGCTATGTAAATATTACAGTGTTGCAAATATTTTTTTTTTATAATAAATATAGGATTTTTATAACAGCTTACCTGTAAAATCCTTTTCTTGGAGTAAAATCATGGGACAAAGAGCCTTAAGTAATTACTTAATGGGTTATAGGCCACCTTCAGGTGATGGACACTGGTTATACCCAATCCAGGAAGTTCACTCCCTATATAACCCCTTCTCCTTCCAGGAGCACATCAGTTTTTGAAGCAAAGCAATATACTTAAATCTCAAAAAAAAGAGGAGAGAGACCTCTGTGTCCCGTGATGTACTCCAAGAAAAGGATTTTACAGGTAAGCCGTTATAAAAATCCTATTTTCTTTCTCGTACATCATGGGACACAGAGCCTTAAATAATTACTTAATGGGCAATGCTACTTGAGGGGAGGGAGACACAACCCGGAGAGTACCCCCAGACTTGAGGACCTATACTGCTGCCTGCAGCACACTGCGCCCGAAGGCGATATCCTCATACCTCCTTACATCCACCTGATAAAATTTTGTGAATGTATGCACTGAAGAACAAGTTGCAGCCTTACAGATCTGAGCCATTGAGGCCTGATGACACACTGCCCAAGAAGAACTAACTGCCCTGGTAGAGTGCGCCTTAACTTAAAAAGGGGGAATCTTACCCCTTAAATCATAAGTTTGAATTATCACTTGCCGAATCCACTTAGCGACAGTGGATTTTGACACTGCCTGTCCTTTCTTAGGACCCTCTGGCAAAATAAATAAGACATCAGTCTTACGAATCTGAGCAGTTGCCTTTAAATAGATTTCCACTGCTCTCACCACATCAAGACAATGTAGTGACTTTTCTTTCCTGGAACATGGCTTTGGAAAAAACGATGGCAGGACAATATCTTGGTTCAGGTGAAAACCTGAGACCACTTTTGGTAAAAAACCTGGACGAAGGCGTAACACCACTCTGTCCTCATGAAAAATCAAATATGGCTCTTTACAAGAAAGAGCAGTCAATTCCGAAACCCTCCTTGCTGAGGATATAGCAACCAAAAATACCAACTTCCTTGTCAAAAGGACTAAGGGAATATGTTGTATCGGTTCAAATGGCTGTTTTTGTAACACAGACAAAGTTCAAGTCCCAATGGTTCAAGGGAGGTTTGACGGGCGGATTAAGCCGCGTTACCCCTTGCATAAAACCCCAGGCTAAAGAATGTGTAGCAAGTGGTCTTTGAAATAAGACCGATACAGCTGAGATTTGGCCTTTAATAGTACTCAAGGCCAATTTAATTTCTACCCCTAATTGTAGAAAGGCAAGAATTCTGCCTATCATATCTCCGAGGGTGGCAACCGTTGGATTTACACCAGGAAACATAAGTCTTCCAGACTCTAACATATAATTCTGGAAGCTGGCTTCCTTGCATTAATCAAAGTAGAGATAACTGACCCGGAAAGCCCACGTTTCTTCAGAATGTGGGTTTCAATAGCCAAGCCATTAACTTTAGAGACCGTAAGGATGAAATATCGGTCCCTGTGAGAGCAGATCAGGCCATAGTGGGAGGGACCATGGGCCCTCCACTGCCATCTTTACGATTTCTGCATACCATGACCTTCTGGGCCATGCTGGTGCCACCAGAATTACCGGCTTTCTTTCCAGCTTGATCCTGCAAAGAAGTCGTGGTAGTAATTGAATAGGGGGAATGCATAGATCAGTGAGAACTGATCACACGGGGTCACCAACGCATCCGTTCTGCATGCCAATGGATTCCTTGTTCTGGCCACAAAGTTGACTAACTTCATGTTGAACCTGGACGCTAGAAGATCTACGTCCAGTCCCCCATCTTTGGCAAACAGCCCGAAATATGTCGGGGTGAAGAGACCATTCCCCCGGGAATAACTGCTGGCGACTCAAGTAGTCCGCCTGCCAATTCTCTACTCCCGGAATGAAGACAGCCGATAGGCACGGAACATTCCTTTCTGCCCAAGTTAGAATATGGTTCACCTCTCTCTGCGCGGAGAGACTTTTGGTGCCCCCTTGGTGATTGATATAGGCCACAGCTGTGGCATTGTGGGATTGAATCCTGACAGGACAATCCTGTAACCTGAAAGTCAAGGCCTTTAGAGCCAGACGCACTGCCCAAATCTCTAGGATATTGATGGGCATGGTTCTTTCGGTTCTTGACCACTGTCCCTGGACAGTTGTCTTTTCTAGTACTGCTCCCCAGCCTGCATTCGTCGTTACCACTTTCCAGATGAGTGGTCTGAAGGATTTTCCTTTCAACAGATTCTGGGTTAGTAACCACCAAGTGAGGCTTTGGGACACTCTTGGGGACAGCCGCATTGGCAAGTCTAAAGCTTGAATTGTTTTGTTCCAAGCAAACAGGATACTGTTTTGCAACAGTCTTGAATGAAACTGGGCAAAGGGAACTGCTTTGAATGAAGCCACCATGGTTCCTAGCAACCTCTTGCAAAGGCGAATGGAGGGAACGCCTTTTGACCTGACCATTCGCACCAGCTCTCTTATGGAGTTGATTTTTGCCTGAGGCAAGAACACCTTTTCCTGGGCTGAGTCTATGATCAGACTTAGGTACTCCAGCCTTTTTAGCGGTATTAAGGAAGATTTCTCTAGGTTGAGAATCCAACCCAAACTTTCCAGATAATTGGTTGTAGTGCATAAGCTTTGCTCCAAACGAGCCACCGACTGATCTATTATTAATAGATCATCTAGGTACGCTACGACTGTTATGCCCTGTGCCCTTAACCTGGCTAGAGGTGGGACCAGCACTTTTGTGAACACCCCAGGTGCTGTGGCTAGCCCGAAGGGCAGGGCTACAAACTGAAAATGCTGCTTTTCTAACTCTAACCACAGAAACTTTTGGTGAGCGGGAAATATAGGGACATGCAGATATGCATCCCTGATGTTGATTGATGCCAGAAGTTCTACTGACCTGATCGTCTCCATGCGAAAGGAGCAGGTCTTCAGGAACTGATTTAGATTTTTTAGATCTAGAATGGGTCTGACATCTCCATTTAGTTTTGGTACCATAAAAAGATTTGATTAAAACCCCAGACCTTGCTCTTTTGTGGGGAACTGTATGATCACCCCTTGAGATATTAATCTGTCTACTGCCTGAAACAGATGGTCTTTTCTCTGGATCTTTGGGAACGCTTGACCTCAGGAAGCGAGGCGGTGGAAAGTCCCAAAATTCCAGCTTGTACCCCAGCGTTACCGTGGAGCTGACCCATCTGTCCTGAATTTCCTCTTTCCAGACTTCTGAAAACTGCAGAAGTCTTCCCCCCACCTTGGTGAGGGGGGGTTGCCTCTTCATGATGAGGCTTTAGGATTCTGCTTTGCAGGTTTCCGACCCCAGGACTTCTTTTGAGCATGGGTGTGACCCTGAGGCCGTCGCCACTGCCTAGAAGCGGAAGCCCCTGGAGCCAGTTTAAATGAAGGGCGTTTATACTTTCTTTTGACTGGCAAAAGAGTACTTTTCCCACTAGAATTTGTTTGGATATATTTGTCCAAGTCTTCTCCAAATAGTCGCTCCCCATGAAAAGGGAACCCAGTTAGGAGGTTTTTACATGGTGCTTCAGCTGACCAATTTTTTAAACCACGGGATTCTACGCATATGCACAAGCACAAGCATAAGCGTAAGGTGGGACACCTGGTGAATAGAATCTTTAATGGCATCTATGGCAAAGCATAATGCTTTTGGTAGTTAAGCCAATTCCCGAGCTTGTTGTGCAGGAATCTCTCTAAGGGCCTGTTTAAATTGGTCCTTTAGTGATTGACAGATGCCTATTGCAGTGACTGCAGGCTAAGTAACAGCACCTGCCAAGGAAAAAGTAGATTTTAACAGGGATTACAACTTCTTATCTGTTGGATCCTTAAGCATTTGTGCATTGTCTACAGGACAAGTTAAACCTTTATTCAGACTGGAAATAGCAGCGTCAACTGCTGGTACTTTCCATTTTTTGGAGAATTTCTCCTCCAGGGAATAGAGAATTGAAAATCTCTTAGGAGGGAGAAAATGCTTTTCCGGGTGATCCCATTCAGCAAAAATAAGCTGTTCTAGTAATGCATGTGTAGGAAACGATGCATAGGCTGGGAAGGTTTTAAGGAACCAAGGAAGAAACCAAGCTTTCAGGAGACTGCGTTAGGGGCAGCATTAAAGTGGAACAAACCATCTCTGTAAGAGTTTATATGAGCAATTTCTCAGATTGTGAGGCTGAAAAACGTTTATCTACCGTTGTTTCCTCCACAGAGGAATCATCGGTTTGTTTTTCCTCCTGATCGACTGAGGGTAACACCTCATCCTGAGCCCACTGTTCCCCTTGCAAAGATTCTGAAGTGGGGGAGGGGGATCTAGCACGCTTCCTATCCATTTGAATGTAGGATGCGATTAAAGCCACTAATCTTCCTTCCAGACCCTGCAGGGAGGAGGAAAGGACATCTTCAGTCACGTATACAGGGGCTGAGATGTGAGAAGCAGCTGCACCATCAATTTGTTCCAATGGCTCACCCTGGCTTGCCATAACTGGTAATTCAGGCGAGGATGACAGCGTGGAAATGTGACTCGAGATCCTAGCGCCTGGGGGTGAAACCTTTACTTTTTTGGTCTCTGTGGTGTCTTTTTTGGTAGGCATAGTCCTAAGCATAAAAACAGAGGCACTATACAATTGCACTTAATCGCGGAATATAGTCATGACATTTAAAGTTGCTATAAAGTTCAGCCTAGTGCTGGGAAAAAAAAAGTGTCCTTCCTGTATCAGGAATGCCAGTTTACAACCCTCATGTGTCCAACAGCTCCTGTGTCCCTGTGTGCAAGCTGCTTGTTTCCTCCTCATCAGTCGAGGAGAGATGTCACAGCTGTAATTTTATCTGTTTTGCCTGCCGTGCGTCCTCGTGGACGTTCACAGCACCGCGCTTAGGCCCCGCCCCCTCTGAAAAAACATTTGTCCCTTTGGGGGCAAACCCCCTGCGGCGTTTTCGGGTCTACAGACCCAACATGAGGAGGAGGAGGGGGGGGGTGGGGGATGGGGAGGCAGAGACCTGTTTGTAGCAGGCACACACAACAGTAACAGCATTCAACAATTTAACAACATTAGCAGTACCAGCGGGACCTCCGCACCCCCCCTCCCCGCGCCGCTGAGTTTAGCAAGCCTTCAAGGACCGGGTCCCTAGATATCGGGGTTCCAACTCCCTTGGACCTATAAAGCACCCCACCAGGAAAGCTAGGTAATGTAGCAAGACCAAAGCCTTGGGTTCCAGTCCTACAAAGAGAGGCGTTACAGGCAAAAACCTTGTGCTTCGGATACAAGGCCCCAGGTACCACCCTTTTAGGCCTCAATGGCACTTTGGATGGAACTGGTCTAATGGAAGCTATTTAAATCCAGCATGGATCCCTCCTGGAGCTCCTCAGAGCACATCTTCACTCGTGACCAACACCTTAGACACTGGCAAAAAAACTGATGTGCTCCTAGAAGGAGGAGGGGTTATAAAGGGAGTTAACTTCCTGGATTGGGTATAACCAGTGTCCATCACCTGAAGGTGGCCTATAACCCATTAAGTAATTACTTAAGGCTCTGTGTCCCATGATGTATGATAAAGAAAGCATCCCTTTAAAGGGGCCCTTCACTCCCACATAATTATTTTGATCTGAACTCCAGTAATGTGACAAAAATAACCTTTACAATGGGAGATAAATGCTTGTTTAGTCTAGGGGTGCAGAGATAAAGAGAAATACCTTACTCCTGGCTCCAGCTCACCACATCCTCCTCTCTAAAGCCAGCCATACATGGATTGGAATTCATCTGGTTCAGCAGGGACCAGATGAATTTTGATCTACATATCACCACTGTTGTACAGAAGTCAATCTACTAGAGATCAACAGATTTACAGAATTAAAGTATGCCATCAATGTATGTGGGGAAGGGATCCTGATCGTTACACAAGCACAGGGGACCTAATCACTGCTTAAAAAAAAAAAAAATAAAAAAAAAAAAAAAAAAAAAAAAACAGATAAACCTGCTCCATAACTATCAGTGCTGCTGGGATCACAGGAAAGATTCTATTTTGAGAAGCGTAAGCTTGCCACAAGCAAAAATGACGAGAAGACTACAAGCCAGTATCTTCAGTTTAGTTGCTTGCACAGGTACAGTTATTACTTACTACCTGGCTTACACAAGTGGTTACAGAACATGTAACCTTTTACAAAGAGGTGTTGGACTCTAAACGTATCACATACATGGTTAGTGTCAGTGTACTTATGTTAGTAACCATACAGTGCATGTTAATTATGAGAATGCAAATGTCATTTGACCTGAAGCTTTGAGAAACTATTATATGAAAGCAGGCCTCTGGGCAGGAAATTCCCAACCCTGCAGCCGCATGTAACTAAGGGGCAGGGAACCTTCTATCAATGACCCAAAAATAGCCACATCGCCAAATTAGCTGATATGGCCAGTGAGCTGCTCTTACATCACTTCATCATTTTTAACCAGAACCCTAGCTTATCACTAGTAGTGACTAACAGGTAAGGAAAGATTTTCTAATTTTAGTAGCTTTTCCGAATACGTTGCAGAAAATTTTCTCACCTGTCCAAGTTCCTCATTAAGGTCAGATGTGTTGACCAAAGCTCCCTCTTTTATTTCTTCATCATACATTTCCTTATCCCATGCAATGAAGAAGGATCCCAAGAATTTCTGCATTTCAACAGTGACATACATTGAAACGGGGATGATGAAGTTGAATAGCACCATGAAGGATAGAAAATCTGTGAAAACCTTCAGGAGCTAAAAACAAACAGAAATTTACAACACAAAATTAGAAAGAAAGGAAATGGTTCACACTATTAAACTTACAGTATTATTATTATTATTTATTTTTTTTTACATACAATTGCATGGGTCCTGGTAAGAAATCCCTAGTTTATGAAAGTCAAATTAATATACATTTTTCACTGCGGGACTGCTAAAACCTGAGCCTACTGCTTGCGAGTGGATTGCAGTCCTAATATGAAACAGAAATTATACCACTGTCAACATCCGGCATTTCATACTGCCTTTCAGCTTTACAGAGGGTTTGGGCATATCTGTCAGCAGGGGCGTTTCTAGGTCTACAAAAAATCTGGGGCTAGAGCCCATAGCAGCGTAGTAAAGAAAGTCATACACTTGGGCGGGCATGCACATGTACATAATATATACACGTGTGTGTATATATATATATATATATATATATATATATATATATATATATATATATATATATATAT